>PVIU01009635.1:0-75003 GCA_004026605.1 Ondatra zibethicus
CATTTGTTGAAGATGCTTTCATTCTTCCATTGTATAATTTTAGCCCCTTTGTCAAATATGAGGTGTTCATATGTTTGTGGATTAATATCCGGATCTTCTGTTCAATTCCATTGGTCAACATCTCTGTTTTTATGCCAATACCAAGCTGTTTTCATTACTGTAGCTCTGTAATAGAGTTTGAAGTCAGGGATGGTAATGCTGTTCTTAACATCCTTACAACAAAGCCTGTTTTCCTTAAGCAGGTTTGTATTGGTCAGACTGTCACAACTAAGTACGGGTGGGCTAAATAAACAAAAAATAAACTCTCAGTTTGGGAGTTAGGGGCTCAGTTGGGGTTGGATGAAGCCTCTCTTTCTTGCTTAAGAAAGCACCCTCCTTGCAATGTCCTCCAGTGGCAAAGGACTAAATCAATGCCCCTCTTTCTTTCTGTCAGACACAGTACCATCAGATTAAGGGCATGACCCTTATGGCTTCATGCTGCCTTTATTACCTACTAAAGATTGAGTTCAGTAACATTTGTAATTCCATTTCCAATCCTTGTGTTTAGGAGGTATAAACTCAGTCCACAGCTGTTATTTTCTACAACTTCTAACCAAAGTGTCCAAACCAAAACGGGTGGAAGTTCACTTAGTCCAAAAGTCTTTCTCAACTACTCTAGCTTTCATTTTTTTCCCTTGATGACATTTATTTAGATGTTCTGTGTGCTAAGCTACAGTTCTTAATGTACATTTTATGCATTTAAAGTGAAATATTTATGCTTTTCTTATTACTTGTGCAAACAATGACAGCCATCAAGATAATGCCAAAATATGAGCAATCCTAATAAAATACAGTCACCTTTTGTCCTAGTTTGGGTTTTATTACTGTGAAGAGACATCATGACCATGCCAACTCTTATGAAGAAAACATTTAATTGGGGTAGCTCACTTATAGTTTCTGAGGTTTAGTCCATATCATCAGGAGCATGGCAGTGTGCGGGCAGATGTGGTCCTGGAGCTGAGAGTGCTGTATTTTGCAGGCAACAGGGTGTTGACTGGGACAATGGGCAGTATCCTGAACACAGGAAACCTCAAAGCCCACCCCCACAGTGACACACTTCCTCCAAGAAGGCCAAACCTACTCCAACAAAGCCACACCTCCTAATAGTGCCACTGCCTATTAGGGGGACAATAATATTCAGACTGCCCCTCCTTTGCTAGTGTACATCCTTCATATGCATAATTTAGTAAGATTATGCTTATGCAAGAAAGTCATGTTGAACTTGCTGTCCTGTCCTGCTTCCACTGGACCTCTGGGAAACAGCAGATGGTCATCTTGTCACCTCAGATCACTTAGCACTTTCCAATATCTCACCTAAGAAAAGCCGCATAGTGCAAGTTCTTTTCTTCAGACTACTACATCGCAAACCCACAATTCATTTCTTGTTATGGCTTGGCAGTAGTTCACTGTGTGGTATTTGTTGGCTCTCTTCATTCATTCATTCATTCATTCACATGTGTGCGTGTGTCTGTCTCTGTGTGTGTACATTCTTATGCATATGGAAGCTTTGAAGACAACCTTGGAGCTTTTTCAGGAGCTGTTCTGCTTAAAAATTTATTTATGGTCTGGGTTGCCACCTGAGGCCATGTTGATGTCCGAGGGCTGTGCTGCCACCAGGGCCATATTGATCTGAATGGCCTGTGCTGCTACCTGAGGACATGGTGACATCCTAGTTCATGTTGCAACCGAGGGCCATGTCTATGTTCATGGTCCTACTGAAGCCAGGGTCTGTGTTAAAGTCCTTGGCTCTTGTTGCCACCAAACACCATGCAGATGCCTGTGGTCTGGACTGCCATCTGAGGCCATGCTGATGTGCAAGGGTCAGTACTGAGCTGGTCCTGTCTCTCACTTGCTCTGGGAGAACTGGCTTTGCCCCTTGCCAGCCACAGTGAGAGCTGGCCCTGCACATGGGGAAGAGGGGTATCCTGTTGGAGGCCTGGGTTTACCAAGCCAGTTATCACCCAAGTTCATATCCAGGGCTTTGAGTTGGCCCACCACAACAACTGCTCCTTCTATGATCCCCAACATATACCCCATTTATGACCCCCAACATCTACCTCATCTTTAGCCTGCTGGAGGGACCATATGTGTCCTGCTGAACCATGCCAAAGGAGCTTCATGACTCGGGGCAACAACAAGACCACCGGCAGGAGTCTCGGTGAGGGTCCAGTATTGATGATATAGCAGAAGCCAGAGGCCTTGTACCACACCAACAGCTCATTACTATGAACATTTACAAGTAATGCTGTTTGGGCAGAAGGATATACTATGTAACACACTGCAGTTCCTAATGACACCATGGCGAACAAGTAAATGATGGAGAGGAGGGAAAGATGAAGGAGTGAAGTGATTTATTTTCTTCGGGGGGATACAAGGGTGGAGGGTAGACATGGAAGGCCTCAGAACTGAGTAGAATTGGGGTGCATGATGTAAAATTCCTAATGGATCAATTTAAAAATAGATATATATTTAATGGACACACCGTAGTTGCATGTATTTTCAGGGTTCAGTGTAACATTTCAATATGTTTTATTACTTTTTATTTATTTAGTGTTGCCTTAAAGATGATCTGACTCAATGGTTCTGAAATATAGTAGCTGTTAGAACCATCTAGGAAGCTTTAAACATGGGCCCCAGCCACATTCCAGCACAGTTATGGTAAAATCTTTCAAAGTTAACCAGATAACATCTTAAAAGACTTTCCTAGATTATCCCAGTGTCGGTCAAGTTTGAGAAGCCCTGAAGTATTCAAGTGTAACATTTTGGTTACAGGGCAGCTGGAGATGGGCAATGGTTTTGTTGGGTTAATGCTTGACTCACTACATTCCTTTAGGCTCACCACTTGCTGCCTGCTGGAAGGGCTGCAGTCACTTTCCCAGGAGCTCAGAACTGGTTGCTGGACCAGTTTTTCAACTCTTGGATGTTAGACCAGATAAGGGAAGAAAGCTGTTGAATACTAATGTGGGTGAACGTTAAGATCAGGATGCTATCTAGAGGAAGTGAAATTAGAATAACTGACAAGAACACTGTATTATAAGTGTGGGAAATAACTCCTGAAGGCCAGAGAGGTAGCTAAGTGGCAGAGTGCTTACTTAGAATGTTCACGGCTTGCGGTGTCCCCTGCCACTCACATATGCACCCACACATATGATGAGAGAGACAGAAAGGCAGGAGAGAGAGATAACCACCCTTCTGGGTCCAGTCCATAAGAACATCAACAAAAGTATACACGTATACTACAAAAAAAAAGAAACAGTAGTTATAATTTTTTTTACTTTTTTAATTTTTAAGATTATAGCATAATTACAACATTTCCCCCTTTCCTTTCCTCCCACCAAGCCCTTCTATATATCCTTCCCCATTATCTTTCAAATTCTTGGTCTCTTCTTCATTCATTGTTAGTGTGTGTGTGTGTGTGTGTGTGTGTGTGTGTGTGTGTGTGTGTGTGTGTTGTACATCCACACACATACGCATTCCTAAATATAATCTGCTCCCCAGTATAACATTTTATTTGTATATATGTTTTCAGGATCGACCATTTGGTTTGGATAACCAACTGCTGTGCTCGTCACGAGGAAGACTTTTCCCACTCCCAACATTCCTCAGTTGCCTGTAGTTCTTGTGCAGGGTTGAGACCTCATGGGCTTTTCCTTCATTCACTTTGGCATGTCCATTGGTGTCATCCTTGTTCAGCTTTCTATTGGACAGTCATGCTGGTGAGACTTTATGGGTGGAGCTTCCGCCATTACTAAGAGACACATAGTCTCACAGTCAATTAATGAAAATCTTCTTCTGACTTTTGAGAATCTAGTGCAAACTGGAGTTTCACCATTACTGTTCAGCAGAGCTCAGCACAGACAGACAGTCCAGCACTCACTGGCCAGATTCGTGCAGCTCTCATTAGTAACTTAGAGAGTCAGGTAGATGGTTCACCTCAGTACTCTTTATACATTTTTTAAAATCACTGATATAGTAAGACACAGTGTTGTGTGACGTATGGAAGGGACTCTGAAGAACTGTACACTCAGCCCAGAGCATCGATGATAAGCCAAAGACATGATGTCACTTAAGTCTAGCTTGGTGAGCCTGTGAGTTTATTGGGGTTAATTACAGGAGCATGGGTGACTCAAAGGCAGCTGCTTCACTGGAAAGCCCACCAGCATGAGCGATGACTCACTAAATTGCACAACAGACAGACAGCTAGTTCTCCCACAGTAACTCTTTCTCCCTGAACAGATCATTACACTGTCTGTATTACTTTAGGGGGCTTGAGGATTGCAGGCTTTTCAGTCGCTTCCTGAACTTCATAAGTTTTGTTTACTTCCTGAATTTCATGAACCTCCCTCCTACCCCTGTGAGAAAATATTTTCACTGGGAGGCCATACTGCTACAGAACACACAGAAAATGCCATTCTCGGGGGAAACTCTCTAATTTTGTGCTTCATGAGTGTATTTCCTCCACATTTTTCATTCATGGCCTTAGGTGCACAAATACATAACATCTTCTCATTAAAAATGCAGGTGCTGTATGAGGGGTGTGTTTGCCTCATTCCTTAGCAAATAGTTATTTTCCCTTTTTCATTCCTTGTTTTAATTCTTCGTCTCATCACAAGGCAAGAAAAGTACTTGGAAGTGATACACACACCCCCTACTAGGTGAAGAACCAAAGTTCTTCCATTTTGTCCTCCACCTCCATCTTGTGTCTTGTGTAGGCTATTTACAATAAAACATTCCTGTACTCAGAAATGGCTAGTAGCAAAAGTAACAGGGTAGCCTTTTGGGAAGTACACCCACCCCAAGGTCAGCTGATAAGAAAGCTTCACAAGCAACAAGCAAGTTTCGAAAATAAAGTTTCTGAAAAGTCCGTAGATATGAGCCAATCAGGATTGAACCCATCACCCTACACTCTGATAATGTAACTTTTCTGGGTTAAATAAGGCCCTCTAGAAGGGCGGAGTACCTCCTCTTGCTGCTGTTGCATCAGTTGCTGTGACAAGGTCCCTGCCAGCTTGTATTGTGCACACAATAAATCTTGCTTTTGCATTTCAGTGAGTCTGTCTTCCTGGTGATCTTTTGGGGTCCCCATGGACTGGGCATAACATTTGGGGGCTTGTCTGGGATCCCCAGAGACCCCCCCATTGGGACCCCTGACCCTGAAGGTTTATTCTGATCTTCCACAGTAAATCTATCTGTATTTGAAGTCTTGTCTTTCTTACTTCCATTTTTGTCAGCGCCAATCTCGGAATCTGAATCTAAATCTGGACAGGACGCACTAGATGGCTGACCTGGAGGAATCAGGAGACATCCCCTTTCCTTGTCTGGACAGGGGTCTCTCATCTGAGACCATCCCACCAGGAACCCAGTCAGGCCCCATCTGTAACACTGAATATGAAGTCCCTGGTAATCAGGTAGCCTTACTGAATGGCTCCCATCCCACCTGTATGCTTTTTGATCTTGTTGAGGCCGAGTCTTCAGGCTCCTAATAAATCAGACCATCTGGTACCCAACAGTGTCTGTTTTGGGCCCTTTGTCTAACTGCGGTGTTTGTCGGTCTTGTGTGTTCTGTCTTTGTGTCTCTGTTGACAAATGCCTTGACAATGACAGGCTTTTCCTCCCACCTAATCTGACTTCACCCTCTTCGCCTTTGCAGGTTTTCCCCTTAAATCCCCCATGCTACACGCCACCCTGCCGCCTCCCATGCTGGTGGATGGGTTCTCTCGACCTGCTCTGGGGGCTGTGGGCCTTGATTTCTGGCCAAACACAGCCAAGGGCAATGAGGGAAAGTCACTGGCTATAGGTGTTAAGCTGCAGTGGCCATGTTGTAACACTATAACCGGACTTCTCTTCGCCATAGCTGCCTTGGTCATTCAGATCCAATAGGTTATAAATATCTATCATCATTTAGAGGGGCTGATTACAAATTACTATTGGTTAGGGTATGGGGAAAAAGTACTGTTAGTCTCAGATGTTTCATGCTGGTACAGGATTTTATTTGATGTAAATTTAAAGTTATTTTTGTTATAGTATATGAATGTTTCTGTTCTTGTTTAAAAAATTGTAGCCATACAACATATTATATACTACTGAGGGATACCACAAGAAAGACTTTGGTAAGAGTTTTTATGTTGTCTGAAAGGCAAGAAAGACCTTGGTAAAAAGCAAGAAAAGTTCTGATATGTTGTTTGGAAAGTGAGAGAGAAAGCAGGAGCCTGAAAGAATGAAGAGGGGAAAAATGGATTAAAGGTTTATAAAAAGTTATAGAAGGTCAGAAGGGGATGTGAACTACATTTGCTGTGGTTTCTCATACATGTAAATACTGAATATGCTTGTTTTGTTGAAAAGTTTGTCTATGTAAGTTTTCCTGCAAGAATGGAGCTGAGACAGAAATGATTTGGATATTTTTGTTGTCTCTGCCACCCATCACTACTGTGGCCACATTTATGGGCCTGACTTCAGAATTTATCCCTGAGCTCTGACTGCAGAATTTGGGTTAGCAGAAATTCAGATGCCTTTTTATAGATAATGTTAAACTGTTTTATGCTGTTGTTTATTGAAAATCCGGCTCTAGACTTGGATTATGGCTCTTCCTTCACTAGGCCCATGCTTATTTAAAGGTTCCCTCTGTCACTCTGTCATTCTGCGCCCCCGACACAATGACAAGGAGAAGAAAACAAAGCAGAACAGCCAAAAAATTTGTACTTGGTTTATGTGAACATTCTGTAGCTTCAGATTTAAGTTTATTTTGTTAGATATGGTAAAAAATCTGTTAAAATTAAAATAAAACTAGTTAAAAGTTAAGTAGTAACACTGGGAATTGATAACTTGAAATTTATGCATCGGTAATATTAAAGAAACCATAAGGCATGACTCCATTTTGGATCTCGGCTTGCCATTTTGCTAGAAAAAAAAATGGATGCCGCATGATTTCACTGTCATCTTGGTTCAAGGTGATCATGTGTGGTGGGCCTTAATAGGAGGCAACAACAGATCTACAAGATAGTTTGGATTGGGATAGATTTTTGTATGATGACTTTCCTGTCCCATTCTGAAAACAAGGTATTAAAGTATTTAAAAAAGTATTAAAGCTGCACCTCAGTGTTTTTATACTCAAAAATGTACCTTGCTCTGCCAGTTAGACTTTGTTAATTTAAGAGTCACCCAGGTGATAATGGTTATAAAGACATAAAGGGATCATAGGAAACAATGAGGTTTAAAAAAATGTGTGGCAGGAATAGAGTCCCAAAGAATGTGTAGTTGCAAGAATGAACCTTAACAGTTTTAGAAATGCCTGTGCCATATATACATACATATGTATATATATATATATATATATATATATACATACATAAACACACACTATCACCAGAAGCACCACCTACAGTGAAATAGGGTAGGCTGAGCTCTAAAAGACAGGCTATGTATATGCCGTACAAGATAGAGCAAAAGAGGTACTTTATTTTTGATAATGCAGGAAGACATGTAAGAGATTTTAATTTTTTTTTTTTGAGACAGGGTTTCTCTGTGGCTTTGGAGCCTGTCCTGGAACTAGCTCTTGTAGACCAGGCTGGTCTCGAACTCACAAAGATCCACCTGCCTCTGCCTCCTGAGTGCTGGGATTAAAGGCGTGCGCCATCACCGCCCGGCGAGATTTTAATTTTTAAAGAACAGTTAAAACTAGGGGACATTTGTGCTTATAAAATGTTTTATATCGTTAATGTTTGGACTTAATAAAAGGCTAAAAATTAGGGTCAGAGCCATAAGCACCAAATGCTAACCAGAAACTGGGATGTTCATTTTTTATAATGTAGCAACAGAATGACCTGGCAAAGGGCTTGAAACAATTTCTCAGCCCATTGAGTCTTGACCCTTTAGTGGTTAAAAAAGAAAAAGCAAGCAAGCAAACAAACAAACAAAAACCTTTTTACAGGGGTAGCCTAAGACCACCAGCATGTTATATGTTTGTATTAAGATTCATAACAATGACAAAACTGCAGTTGTAAAATAACAATGGAAAAATTTTGCAATAAGGGGCCACCAAAACATGGGCAAATATATTTAAAGGTCAAAGCATTAAAAAGTTGAGAATCAGTGGCTTTAAAAATGTATCTCCTTGCTCAAGGTCTATTCAGGCTTAAAAATGTATATTTAGCCTCCTTGTCTTTATTAACTTTATTGGGTTTAAGATATTTGAATAAACTGAGTCATAATTTTTTGTATTGATACTAAACTGAACTTCAACTGAAAATTGTTGTTTTCTAAGGCTCACACTTAACAGAGATAAAACTAGAAAGTCCTTTTCTCAAGGTCAGAATTCCTATAAAGCTCTCATTCCCTCAGGTTGCTTGGAAAAGTTCTTACTCCCTGAAAAGGGTGTCCTGCTCCTTATCTCTGGCAAAAGGGAACTTGCGGCTCTTCCATAACACTTGGCTGTAGCGCCTTAGACCTTGTCCAGGGCAATGCTAGCCTCTAGGCTCCCCATCCTGTTCCCATTTTGTCTTAGGACCTTTTCCTTGCCTCCGCAGGAGACAGCATTAACTTGTTCTGTTTTTACCCTCAGAATGACTCTTTATTAGCTTCAATTCAGAATCATTATTTTTTTAAGGATAAACCTGACAGAATGTAAAATTTTAGTCTTATAAAAGCTGCTAACTTATTATAGACCGTTAGGCAAAAAAAATCATCCTTAAAGTACTGATATAATTAGTTACAGGGATAAGCCTTATTTAGTTCCCTGTATATGTTTTCAAAGTAAAACTTAAAACAAGTAACTAGAAACAAAGTTTGTCCAATCAGATATACCCAGGCAGCCCTCCTACTTCAGAGATCTGCAGAATATGCCATTTAAAATAATGATTAAAAAGCTTATATTAGACAGAGACTCGGAGATCCTAGCAGTAACCCAAGGTCTCCAAAGAAAATTATGGGACACCATGATGTCTCCACCTGGTTTATGATGACGCTGACCACTGGGCAAGATTCCTCAGTGTAACACCTGCTGCCGGGACCCAGTCCAGACTGTGGACAAACAGCAGGACATTGGAGAATTGATTGCACCACTTTTGCCTCGACAAAATAAGGTCAGTCTTTTCCATGTCTCCTTCCACAGGGGGTGAAAAATTACCTTATGGGCCTGGCTAAGACTGTAAGACTGCTGTTCTGGTACTTCTGCCTCCAATGCTATTGAAACCTGGGTATGGCTAACTGTATATGGACTCTGGTCCCTGTAATTTTTAATAGATTTGGAATCTGCTTGATCTGTACTCAGGTATAATTTATTTATCCTTCTGAGATCTCTGATACTATTGATGGCTAGGCCAGCTATAATGTTGTCAGTTTAGCAGCAGCAGATATCTATATCCTTCCACAAAGCTATAGCCAGCTTGTTAGCTCATTTTTTAGATATAAAAATCAAGGCTTGATTTTTCTAAAGCTACTAGGTCACTTGATTAAAAAAATGTTTTAAGATATATGACGGTCTAAGGATATGAAAGCTCATAAGCTTTGAGGGTCTAAAAATGATTTAATATGTAAACACAGGTTAAGATATGGAAAATGTTTCTAATTTCTTTCCTCTTCTAAGGTATAGTTCTGATAAGCTGATAGAGCAATGACTACTTACTGTTTGGTCACAAGCTCAAGAGTTTAGATTTATTCTGGGTGTCATCTAAATATGAAGTTAAAGGTGTTTCTCATCAGGTCAAAGACATCTCTGTCCAAACCACACATGGCTCTCTGTACAGCAGAAAAATATACATGCTTCTAATCAAAATCTGTAGCTTTTGCTAGGACTCAAAGGTATGAGTCTATTTCTGCAGATTGATACCCATTATCAGCTTTTATCTATGATATGGATTTCAATGTGGTCCTGAAAGTTTCAAGTGCATTAATGTATTGTTTTACTTCAAGTACATAAATTTTAACTTCTGGTCCTAATTTAAACTTATCTCAATAGGTTTCCACTTGACTGGCAGATACATCTAAGCATCAGTTGCTGACTACAACCTGCTCCAAATGACTGTGAACCCTGGACTTGCTGAAAGCTGATGTTGACCAGTCCAGCTGATGTGAATGCTCCCTGTCTCTTCCACAGTGTCTGTGAACCAGATGCTTCTGATGAGTGCCCCATTGCAGGAATTCCCTCCTTACATTTGGCTAGCCTTTCAGCCTTCTTGGACCCTGATAACAATGCCCCAGTGTCAGCTAGAAGTAGTTACAGAAAAGAACACATTGTCCCATTCTCCCTCCCTAGAATAGGTTGAAATGCTGAGACAAGGGGGAACTCCCTGGCATGGCAGATAACATGGCTACCTATAGTGCCTATTGATATAACAGACCAGAGTATATTGTGTACTAGTCAGGCTCATTCCGAGAATAACCTATCACACTAATCAGGAGTTCCTAGATCTTGTGCAGCAAGGATGGAGCCAACCCTCACGGCTAAGGAGACATAAGAGAGAACCTATGACAGCCCTCACCTGTAGCCTACTTTTAGACACTAGCCTGGTGGAATTGGATACAGGAATCTCAGCACTAGTAACCCAGAATCAATATTACTCCAAGCCTATGTGTTGCCATAGATGTGGATATAGAGCACAGAGAAAAATCTATTTCCCATCTAGAGGAATCCTTATCCTCCCTGGCAGAGGTAGTCTGGCAAAACAGGAGGGAATTAGATCTTCTCTTCCTACTGCAGGGTGGGCTCTGTGTAGTGCTAGGGGAAGAATGTTGTTTCTTCACTGATCATTCTGGAATAATCAAAGACAATATATCTAAAATTAGAGAAGGACTGATGTAATGGAAAAATTAAAAATGCTGCAGGATCCCCAGCAGCAACAGGCAGCAGAAATGCTGCAGGTCCCCAAGCAGTGGCAGCGAGCCATTGAGAGCAGCCAGTCCCAGGCAGGGACGGCTGCAGATCCCCGAGAGGTGGTTGGTCCAGGACAGGGAGACACGTGGTGGTGGTGGTGGTGGTGGGCGAGAGACAGAGACATGGGTAGGCATGCCATGCAGAGTGAGGTTGGAAGTGGTTATTTAGTGGTTATGGAAGGGAGGGGAAAAGAGGGGAAGAGCAGAGAGGGGAGAGAGAGAGAGAGAGAGAGAGAGAGAGAGAGAGAGAGAGAGAGAGAGAGAAAGAAAGAGAGAGGAGAGAAGGGAGAGACAGAAGCTGCCTCTCCAAGAGGGAGACAGAAAGGAGAGAGAGACTAAGGCTGCAAGCAGGAAGGAAGACCTGCCTGCCTCAGTGGATGGGGAAGGGAGTGGGCATGGCTTGTCTCTTAAAGAGACAGAACAACCATTACAACTGGCAAAGCAGAAAAGAGACCTCAAGGCCAGCCAGGGTTGTTTTGAAACCTGTTTTAGTTCCCCTTGGTTAACCACTCTCATCTCAACTCTATTGGGACCCCTGGTCATTCTGCTTTTGTTACTGACTTTTGTACCTTGCAGTCTTAACCAGCTAGTAAAATTCATGAAAGACTTGTTGGGTACAATACAGCTTATGGTCCAGATACCACAAATCTACAGACCTCTCAGGACTGAAGATACTTATGAGTTAAGTGAGGAACCCATGATTGGGTTCACTATAGTTAATAGAACAGGGTAGGGGAATGAAGAACCAAAGATCCTCCATTTTTTCCTCCACCTCCATCTTGTGTCTTATGTAAGATATTTCCTGTAAAACATTCCAGTCCTCAGAAATGACTAGGGGCAAAATAACAGTGTAGCCTTCTTGAAAGTACAGATAACTGCAGAATGTCCCCATCAAATCAGGATTGAACCCATTGCCCCACACTCTGCTAATGTAACTTTTCTGATTTTTTGACTTTAAATGATGCCCTCTAGGAGGGCAGGTACCTCCTCTTGCTGCTGTTGCATCAGTTGCTATGACAAGGTCCCTGCAGGCTTGTATTGTGCACACAACAAACCTTGCTTTTTGCATTTAGTGAGTCTGTCTCCCTGATTATTTTTTGAGGTTCTCACGGACTGGGCATACCATTGGGTTTCTCCCAATTTTCCTGAAAAAAAGGAATGGACACTGTTCTCCTTGCTGCTACAAAGAAAAAAAGAAGCCTAGGATTTTAAACAATTTCATAAATGCATATAATGTATTCTCATTACTCTATTCCCCAAGCCCTCTCTGAAACCCTTCCCATTCCTATCTCTTCCCTGTCCCCACCAACCTTTCTCAGGTTCATGGCTTCTTGCTTTCTTTTAAAAATTTTATTTTTGAAATGATAATGTAAACGCATCATTTCTGCTTTTCCCCTCCTCCCTCCAATCCCTCCCACATACACTTCCATGCTTACTTTCCAATTTAAGGCCTCTTTACCCATTTACTGTTGCTGCATGCATATATGTATGTAAATTTATTTTTCTAAATATAACCTGTGCTCTGTCTGTATAATGTTACTTGTGTGTATGTTCTCAGAGCTGACCATTTTTGATCCATTTAGTTCAATCAGGGCCATCTGTGTGACCATTAGATGGGATTATTCACTGGAGCCCTACAGAGTCACCAGCATGTATACAAATGAAGCCAATGATTTTCTTCCTCTGTGAATCGCTCAGTAGCAAATGGTTTAGCAGTGAGGAGTAGGGCCCCAAGAGCCCCTCCTCTACCCACGCCTAACTGTTACAGGGCCCCTTCTTGCACTGACATGGTGCAAGCATCTGCAGCTGCTGTGAGTTTGTAGTATGTTTTCCATTATGCCCGTGGACCACCCACCCGCATCAGAATTACTGAGGGCCTTGCTAACAGTCAATGTTTGGAGTCAAAGCCTGACTCCAAACCCATGGAGACTAAGTCTGTGAGCATAGGTCAGAAAGTTGATCTGCAGCTGATTCTTATCTACACTACAGCTGAGTTCATATCTATGACTCCTGGGTGTTATGTCACTCTACCTCCAGGGAAGCACACTCTGGAGATGTTTGGCTTCTTCCTCTAAATGTCCCATCACCCTGCTCCTGGCACTCAGCAATACTAGATACTTCATGCTTAAGTTTATGAAGAGGACAGAGCCTCATAGTCTTATAAGGAGATACTTCAGAGATCAGTCAGGAACAAACATATAAACATAATAGAAACTGGGCTCTACTGTATCAGTGTTTGACCAGGGTCAGAAAGCTTCAAAATCCCCAAAGATACTAAAGAAATATTACTTCCTGATTTCATTGTAAAAAGATAACTGAGTTTAAAGTGCTCTAAGCTATTTTCATCTGAAACACTCAAGAATGATAAATGTGGAGTAGCAATGGCCAGCCAGACCGCAACAAGTTCTAATCAGCCAGTCTCCACCCTGATACCAAGATGTCTGTTTCACCACGTTGTTCAACCTTTCTTGTGAGAGCAGAAATCCCCACAGTTGTGGTCATTTTGATGAACCAGACAGGGAAACACTACTTTCGAGTCAAACAAATAGCTGCTACCAGGGGTGGTGTAGAACTTATACATATGAGCTTTTTCTCCTGTTGGCTAGAGTTCTCCACGAACTCAGCATAGACTAATGTGGCATAGGCTCTGACCCTGAGTATTCACAGGTTTACCCATATATGCAGACATGGGAACAGATGCATGTATGTATTATGGGGGGGGTTGAAAAAGAAGAGGATAGGTGAATGGGAGGAGGTCTATAAAGGTACAAGAACATAAATTCTGAAACTCGTTTAAGTGATTTGTTCTTATTTGTTCTGTTTCTCTTCTAGAAGTGTTTCAAGTCAAAGACATCAGGCCTCTCTGAGATCAGTGACAACCAAAACACAGGCGGAGTTGACCAGTGTCCGCACAGATCCTGGCATTCCAAAGGAAATGTACAAACTAACAGCTCTGTTCTCCAAGACTTCAACTGCTTCAACATCACCCCATGACCTGGGGTCCACAGACTTGGAGGTACACTAGCCTTGGGGAGGATTGAAAGTGGACACAAATCCTTTCAGAAGTCGATTAAACCACACGATTAAAAACCAAACGTACTTGTTCCTTCATGCTGAACGTCCATGGAAAGGAATAAGGAATAATGTTTTGAGAATTTGAGAAGGTGCCCCAAGTGCCTCTCATTTCAGTTTTGAAGGAAAGGGACATGTGTGTGAGGGCAGATGGAGACCTTACCAGGCAGTAGTGGAGCTGGAGCTAAAAAAGGAGTTGGCTCTAAGGCCAAGGCAAAGAAAAGGCGCCAAGACTGTGTTTGATGGGCGGGGAGCCCTGAGGTTTAAGGGCTGAGAAAGGAGACCAAGACAGGAGGCTGGAATCCTCATCTAGCCTGGCCTGGGGCTGCTCCAATAGTCTGTGACTTGCTCAGGACACACCCAGTGCCTACACCTCCCGCGGTTTTCTGAGCAGAGCTGGAGTTTTCCTTTGAGAACTGGAGCAACGAGGACGTATGAATGACCCGCTCGCCGGGATCGAGCCCGGGAGATCCCGGGGGCGGGCCGTGTGCTCTCCGCGCGGGGTCGGGTGTGGGCCTCCCGTGGATCCCGGCACTCCGGATCCCGCGCTGTCGAAGACCGACAGGGACCTCTCAGCTGCAGGTGGGGACGTGAGATCGCGGACGCGAGAGAATTTGGATTGCCAACCCTGGGTCAGAGAGAAAGTGCTCTTTCTTCTGAACCCCGAGAGGTGGTTGGGAACACAAGCGGACTCTGCTTGCTCAGAGCTGGTGGATAGCGAGGACTTCCTTCCGAGGATTGAAGGCCACCGCGATTCGGAACGGGAACCGAAGCTTTCCCGCAGGCGCATTGCCACGGTCCCCGGAGCCCAGCTCGGGAACCCAGCAGCCATCCCCAGGTCCGTGTTGGTGCGGGTCGTGGATTACCAGGAGACGCAGGAGGTGCAGCGGACTGAGTGGACCAAGGGTCAGATGACTACGAGGACCAAGGAGCGCTCTGTAACCGCAGTCACCTTTCGCACCCAGAGTGATTGACATCGTTTGTGGGGCACTGGGGCGAGAGCAGAACCTGGATGTACCCCGCATTGCTATGGGAGGATAATTCGTCGCCAAGGATCCGAACCCGAGAAATGTTCCAGGGCTAGGGATGCGAGAAAATGCTCGAAGAACCAACTCTCAGGAGTTTTCGACTTCCTCTGTGGCGTCAATTTCTGACAGTCCTTTAAGAGAATAAAAGGTATTTTTACATTGGTGGAAGGTGGGCGTTCGAAAGAGTAAAACCTTACTTAGTCAATTCACTTCTTGGCGTTTTTGGAAGCAACTCACAGTGCTTGTCTGCATCTCTTTCCTGTTAAGCACCCAAAAGCACAAGTGAAGTTTGAGGTATGCTATCTAGGATGTGTGTGGTGTGTGGAGCGGTTTCAGAGAGACTTGCTTCGAATGCCTTAAGAACATTGTTGTTTTTTTTAATATATAGAAAAATAAATAAAACCAATCAGGAAGTGAAGCAAAATGTTTCCAGGTACTCTATACACTGGTGTGCAATTTCCTCTCGGGTCCTTCGTATTTCCGTGTTAAGAAGATAAGGAGCAAGGGAAAGAAAGACTGGGGTGGGAGGGTGGTTTTTCTGTGTGGAGGGGACTGGCCTGAGAACAGGCCTTTATCCCAGAGTAAACCCAATTTACTGTTTAATAAGTGAGGTAAACATTCTGTATGCAATAAGCCATAAATGGTTGTATGCTTTATTCTTTTTGGTTTGTTTGTTTTTTAAAAATTAAATTTATTTATTTATTTGTTTTACATCCCAACCAGTTTCCCCTCCCTCCTTTCCTCCCATTCCCCACTCCACTCCCAATCCACTCCTCCACTCTTTCTCTTCAGAAAGAAACATGCTCTATTCTTATCCAGACACCAACACTTTTTAACTACTAAGATCTGTAGTTAAGACTGAACTGACAAGAACTCTGCTGGGTTTAAGTTGTTTTATTTTTACTATCTTCAATTAGATGTATGTGCACGTGAGTGTTGGTAGGTGCCTGGAGGCCAGAGCTTCTTGCAGCTGGAGCTATATATAGAAAATTGGGAATTGGGGAATCGAGTGTTTGGTATTAAACTTGGTCCTTTGCAAGAGCAGTCTGCACTCTTGACCACTGAGCTCTCTCTCCAAACTCTACCCTGTGTTTAAAATGATCAAAGGCTAACACTTGTTTTTTTTTTTAAGTGGATTCCCTTTGTCATTAGACACCAGCATTTAAAAAACAAACTTTATTATCTCATTTATGTGAATGTTTTGCTTGTATGTCCACGTGTGCATCACTAGTGTGCCCACTGCTCTTGGAACTCAGCATTGGATCCCGTGGAATTGGAGTTAGGGATGGTTGTGAACCATGGTGTGGGTGCTGGGTATTGAACCTGGGTCCTTTGCAAGAGCAGCAAGTACTTGTAACCAGTGAACCATCTCTCCAGTCCCAAATCATTATTAAATCTTTAGTACTGGGACCTAGTTTGGAACTCTGAGGAGCAAAACAAAGCTCTTAGAGAGAGGTGAGGGTTCAACTGGCCCCTATGGGAGAGGTATTTGGTAACAGACAGGTAACAAAGGAGAGGGGCTCTGCTTTGGGGGTAAAGCTGGAACAGCTGCTCTTACCTAGTCCTTCTATATGTCTTTAGTCTGAGCTTGATTTGCCTTCAAGCAATCATCTGATCCATCTTTTATGTTCTGCCTGTCCAGACAGCGTCCTTCTTTAACAGAAGAGCTAAGTTTGCCCTAGAGGTCAATAGCTTGTGTAGCTCATAAGCAAGTGTTTTCATGTGCTTACTAAGTAGACAAGAAATATGGTCATCTCCCTCCTAAAGATTTATGAATGACGTTTGCTGTGTCTTACTTCTAGAGGTTCGGATATGCCCAAGCAGGAGAATTTGAATTCTAGGCCAGTTTGTGCTGCACACGGAGACCCTGTCTCAAAAGTGGACCCATCTGAGGGTACCATGGGTTTCTAACACAGATTTAGGAAAAGTATGAGAGTTGTCTTTATCCCTGCATCCTTCAAGGCCTACCTGCTGGAGATTCACCAGTTCTCAGGCCTGAGAGAGCTTCCCTGAGGAAGGACATTAGTGCTTGATCTCATCTACAGATCTGTTCAGTAGTTGAAAATGTGATGTTGATCTCTCAATAACTTATCCTTTTGTAGAAATTCTTCCTGGTCTCTTTGCAAGGTTAATCAGATTGGTTCTACATGATTGAGCATTGAATGACCCAAAAGAGTAGCATCCTTCAGCTATCAGAAGGCAGGCTCTGGAGTTTGTTATCTAGTAACAAACTACCATACCATACCAACCCTTTGTTAACTAGTAACCTTGGGCAAGGTGCCTAATCTTTATGTCTTTACTTGTTAAGTGAGGAGAGGAAATGCTGAGCTTTTGGGGTGGGATTTAGTTAAGATACTTGGAATACTGCCTGGCATGTAATACACGCTCAGCACTAACTCCTAGGATGACTAGTGTAGTTATCATTTAACCCACTTTTCTCCTAACCAGGATTCAGCTTTTTATTTAATTATGTAGTGTAGAAATCAAAAACAAAACAAGCAACAACAAAACAAATAGTGAAAATAAACCAGAAGTTTTAGCTTTTTCTATCTTTAATGGATCAGCACACCCCTTTCCCAAATTCCTTAGAAACGACTTCTACCATGTGAGAGTCCTCAGCTAAGACTAGAGGAAGGACCACGGTCACTATGCTGAATGAACAGAGGGGCTGAAAAGCTCTCATTGCCTCCTTGGCAGTTGAAGCTTAGACAGGATCTTGCTATGCAGTCTTGGTTGGCCTAGGACTCTTTATGTAAATCAGACAGGCCTCAGATCTGCCTGCCTTCCGAGTGCTGGGATTAAAGGCATGCGCCATCATGCCCCATATTGAAAAATCATTTTAAAACTACTTTTCTACCCGGCCCCTCCCTACCCAGTTAGCTTTCTGCAACATGTTTACAGATTTTAAATAGATATCACATTGAAAGCGAAAAGTAGTTGCTGAACTGTCTTGATTTGCCTTACAGGTGAAGAACACTTTTCATTTCACAAGAGTCTTTGGAAGAGCATCCGAACCTGTCCTCAGTAACAAGGAATGTCTCAGGATGACCAGGTCTCGGCATCTCTCAGGATGACTGGGTCTTGACTTAACCTCTACCTCACAGAAAACTGAGTTCATCTAAAATTGTCTTTGTTGGATAACTGCACCAAAGACTCCCAGAGGCCATCTGGACACCATAGACTGCGGCAAATGTCAGAGTCGCATAACCGCCATGATCAGGCCAGTGTCTACCTCTGTTTTTTAAAATTAATGTATATTTTTATTTTGAGACAGTGTCCAGCTGTGTATCCCAGGCTTACTTTGGACTTGATGTCTAGCCTGTGATGACTGAACTGGAGATCTTCTTCAGCCTCCCACGAAATGGGATGGCAGTGTGTTCCAGACTCTCTGACTGCCTGCCACCTCTCTTTAATCTCCTTTTCCACGCCTGTCATTACCCATGCTATTCATTGTATTTGACTTGCTTGTTGTATTGAGGAGCCTTATCAGGTCTTGCTATTAAAACTCACTGTGATTTTTTTTTCCTAAAATTTTTAAATTTATTTTGTGTATGCGTGTTTGCCTGCATGTGTATATGTTTATTGTGTCTACCAGCTGCCCACAGAGAGCAAAAGAGGGTATTAGATTCCCTAAAACTGAACTATAGGTGGTTGTGAGCCTTTGTATGGGTAATGGAAACTTAACCCAGAAAGAGTTCTTAACTTCTGAGACATTTGTTCAGGACTGAAAATGACCCTTAAAAGAAGAAAGAAAAAGTTTTATTTTCAAAATAGATTGTTGGGGCCCAGTGTGGTAGCATAAGCCTTTAATTGAAGCAATCTGGCAGCCTACAGAAAAGAAAGAAAGGAGAAAGAAAATGAAAAAAAGTTTGCTCATCTAGAAAAAAGATAAGGAAATATTATGAGGTTTACAAAGGTAGATTAAAAGACAACAAAAATTCCCCCATGATCACACATCTCTTTTAATATTTATTATCACATAAATATGGTTTTATTTTAATTCTCTTTTTATGTATATGACTACGTTGACACAAAATATACAGGTCTCACTTCAAAGGGAGTAAAAGATAGTTCATTTTAAAACCAAACATGGGTGACCATGGCCAAGGAACCCAGTGATTCAGATTATGCCAAAATCCATGTGCCTATGTGGTTTCATGACATTTTTATAGTCAATGGAATAGTTCATAAATTCACAGACTTTTCAAATACACGGTAGAAACTTAAGGCCAGTGGGTACAGCAAAATGAGAAATTTCTGTTATAGATCTCAGATGCAATCTGATGTCATTATTAAAGCCTTTGGGCTGGTCTGCACACACGAGGATGTTAGATCACACATAGAGATGGGCTTACATAACCCAAGATACAATGGGTCTTGGTCTGCAACATTCAAGCTCTCCATAACCATTCAAGCTACAATCAGTTAATTAATCAGCATTGTAGAATGTTTAATTCAGAGTATGGCTCTTATGTACTAGCTTCAGTTAATGCAGACTTATACATTTATTTTATTGTAAGGATAAATTATAAAAAAATAGTCCTGGTGTAACCCCTGTGTATTTTCTGAGTAATGCTTTTATGTAGGTGTCCTTGTTAGTTAGCTGGTTAGCGTGAGAAGAAATGAAGTTTTTCCTCCACAGAGTTCCTTTTTGTCGTAGCATTTTATCACAGCAGCAGAGAGGAGCCAGAATGATAAGCTAGCATTCAGGCTGGTGTCACTGGTGATCCGGCCCAAGGGGACAGAGCAGAGTCTCTTCTCCCTCCACTTCTCACTGCACTGCTGAGTCAGAGCGAGCATGCTTGCCTACAAAGATCCCTGGGCGATTACATTCAAGGTTCTCAAGCATTGGCCTATCCCTCGGGTTAATGTCAGCATAGTCAGTTACTCCAATTAAAAACATTATTTAAAAAAATTATAATTTATTGTTAACAATGCCAGGGCAATAACAATTTGTAGGATTATGGAACTAGACTTTAGACTTTATAAAAGGGTATACAATGCAGTTCATCAGGGATTGGGAACTTGGAAAAAATTGTGTCTTTTTAAACAGCCGTATTTTTCTATAATTGCCCCTAATGAAGTATTGATTGATTATTGGATCTCTTAACTGAGAACGAGTCTTTCATTTTCAAAGAATGTGAAACGGTTTATTGCCAGACGCCCCTTAGGGGAGGAAGGGCAGGAAGTCATTAAGGACAGCAGGTTTCAGACCTCTGCAGCTGAGTCACAGCTTGACAGTCATTCATGGTGAATTATGAGGGAGTGGGGCAAAGGTGGGGCTTGAATTTCAATCAGTTGATTCAGGTAGGAAAACAGGGTTGGGACTCTGAAACACCCTGAAATCTCTCTAGCCACCCAGTACTCTGCTCTTTAATTAGAAAGGGTGACTCTTTATGGATTTATTTCTCTAAATAATCTCGTAAGTGGAGATAAGGAAAGTCCAGATTACATGGGGCAGCAAAAGGAGGTGTGTTCAGGGTATAGGCACTGTGCCAGCCAGTAGTTCCCGGTAGAATAAGAACAGTTATGCTCAGAACAAGGAAGTGAATTTAAAAATCATAACCTGACTTCTCGGCTTAAAAGAGAGTAATAGAGAGCTGGAGAGAGGATTGCGCAGTAGCTCAGATCTGAGTTTGGTTCCCTGTATCTACGGTGAGCATCTCACAGACACGTGGAACTCCAGCTACAGGGGCTCTGATACCTTCTGCCTTCGCAGGCACTAGTACAGGTGAGACATAGAGTCACACACATACACATAAATAAAACTTAAAATCTTAACAGAACAGAGCTTGTAATAATGTTAATGTACGTGGACTAGCCTCTCTCAGGCTGGCTGGAAGCAATAGCACCCAGGCAGTGGGAAAACTTCACATTTTCCCTTAGCTTGACTAAGGGCCAATGAGCCATTTCTTTGAAATGGAGTCACTGAGGAAGAGAGGATCCCAAATTATCTTTGCCTGTGTGGTATGGGAAAACAGAAGACTACTTCCCCAAATTATTAGTTAACAGACACAGATGGCCTAATCACATCGAACAGCTGTCTCCAAAATCCTTCAGTCCATTCTCACCAGTTTAGAAATTTGCCTGGGCAAATTTTCCTTAGCAGTGAAGAGGAAACAGAGAAAGGGGAAGGCTTGAGGTATACCGCTGTCAAATCCCTGGCATCAAGAATTTGGGAGGGGGGCGAATGTCTAAAAGGACAACTTCTCATAGGATGGGTTTAGACCAGGGAGGGACTGAGTGACAAGGTGGGCACATCAGAAAGCTGGCAGTTATTGAGTAACCCTGCCACTATGGACAGATGGCGGCAGAGGCTGAGTGGCATTCTTCCAGCACTGCAGTAATTCTCTAAGATTAAATTTAATGAAAGCTACTTAGTGCCGGCCATATAGTAAACACCCAAATCAGCTATCATTATCATAATAACAATCAGTCTTGGTGGTCATGTTTACGTCTCTCTTCACTCTAATCAACTGCATTTTTTAAAATTTTTTTATTTAATTATCTATCTTTATGTTTTTTTTTTATTATTTTGTATGTTTATCTCGGGGGTGGTGGTGGTAATGTGTACTTAAATACAGGTGCCCTTGAACAACTCTGGAACCCCTTGAGTTGGAGTTATAGGCAGTTGTAAGCCGTCCAACAAAGATTATGGGAACTGTGTTCAGATCCACAAGAAGAGTAGTCTCTGTCCTTAAGCACTGAGCAATCTTGCCAGCACCCATGCTGTACTTTCTAAGGACAAAAAGCAAAATACTTGAAGCAGTTTCTGCAGAGATTCTTTTCTTTTCTTTCTTTCTTTTTTTCTTTTGCTTGTCTTTTTATTTATTTATTTCCATGATATTTATTAAGCTCTATGTTTTTCTCTGCTCCCCTCTCTGCCTGTCCCTTCCCCCCTTCAACCCTCCCCCTAAAGTCCCCATGCTCCCAATTTACTCAGGAGAGCGTGTCTTTTTATACTTTCTACTTCCCATGTAGATTATATCTATGTAAGTCTCTCTTTGTGTCCGTATTGTTGTCTAAGTTCAGAGACTCTTTTCTATCTGCTTTCAAATATCTCCATATACGATCTAGCTACTGTCACGTGGATCCAACCTTGGGCTGGGGACAGGATTTGACAGAATGCTTGCCTGACATGTCTGAGGCCCTGAACTTGATCCTTAGTACATCAGCCAATTCTAGAAAATAAATAACTATAGATTCAGCCTTTTATTAATTTCGAACTTTGTGTTGGAGATTGAACCTAAGGCCTTGTATATATAAAACATGTTGCCTGCTATGGAGTTACATATCAGCCCTCTTCGGTTATGAAGAAGTGTGAGGATTCTGGGAGTTAGAAAGATTTTTGTCACAGAATAATAACAAGGCTGCAAAATAATTAAGGCTGGGCTGGACTTAATATTGACCCAGATCCTAGAAGTTACAAGGATTCAGGTGTTATGATCGCTTCATCCCAACGTGTAGGAAAATTACAAAGGCATAAATAATATAATTCTGCTTGGAGATTATGTTTCAGGAGAAGAAAGGATTCAGCAGCCCGTATTCATGGTTGGGCCAAGGTTTAAACAATGGGGATGGAAAATTGTCCTGAGACGTCAACAGAGGGGTTCAAGACAACTACAAATGAGACTAAAAGTTCATTTGGATTTTATTATCACCATATGTTTAGTGATAAACACTTCTGTTGTTAAAATCTGATTGATCTGATTTTTACATTTTAAATTTAAATAAACTTTATCATTAAAAAACCTGGTAATGAATAAGTAAATAAAAACAACACACATCAAAATTAACCAGACCCAGAGTCTACACCACTCACTGTGTATGGTGGCCTGGAAGGGTAAAATTCAACGTGAAGCTCCGCAGCTTTTGTCCCCAATGCCTGGCTAGCTGCAGGCTGCAGTTGCTCTTGGAATTCTAACCAAGCAGATGCAGACTCTAAAGTCACATGTTTTAATTTCCCTTTACCACTTTTATGCAGAAGCTTATTTTTATTTATTTATTTATTTGTTTGTTTGTTTGTTTGTTTGTTTGTTTTGAGACAGGGTTTCTCTGTGGCTTTGGAGCCTGTCCTGGAACTAGCTCTTGTCAACCAGGCTGGCCTCGAACTCACAGAGATCCTTCTGCCTCTGCCTCCCGAGTGCTGGGATTAAAGGCGTGTGCCACCACCTGCCCCAAAGAAGCTTATTTTAAAGAGCAGTATTTATTTCCCCCGCACACACAAACAAACCAAACCAAAAAACCCTCACCTCACGCATTCAGTAGAGGACACTCCTAAAGGTTTGACTTTTCAAGTCTGCTTCCAGAGTACCTTTTCTTCATCCTCAACTAGTTCTATACTCCAATAGTAGATTCGGCTGGGGTGACACTCAGCAACACAGCTTTTTTCTAATATGGTTTCAACTTTCAACATTGCCAAAAAGAAATTAGAGGGTAGAGCACGGAGCAGGAGCTTGCTAGTGGGTAAAGGCACTTGCTGCGGAGGCTGACAACCAGAGTTCAATCCCATGTTAAAGAAAAGATATGCACATGTGTACTTAAATAAATACAATGTAATAAAATATTTAAAACAATTTTAAATGACTGAAATAGACAATAGCATAGCAATTATGGTGACTAAGGAAGAAATTAAGATATATTGATTGTGATATATAATTTATGTGTAAGAAAACTAGAGAAACAATAAATTGTAAAGTTTTTACTATAGAAGTATAATTTTATCAGACATAAACAGCTTCAACAAGAAATTCTTTATTTTATGATTTTTATTATTAAAGAATGAATCAAGGAAAAATACATCAGTGGAAATCCGTTTTCTCAACCATATTTTCTGAAGACATTTTAAACTTTACTAAAGTTAATTATTAGTTACTTTACAATTACCTAAAATGATGCTTTTTATTTTCCTCTCTGACCACAGCAAACATAGTTCTTTGTTTAACTTTACACACATCCCTAAACACTATTCTCCCCCCCGCTTCTGGTGACAGACAGTGCATGTGTGCCTCACCAGTGTGTAGCGGTGACGCCAGAACAATAGATAGCTGACAAACTTGTTACTTGGTTAAAACTTGGGTCTCCTGATCTCCGATGCAAGGCATTTTCACTGCTCCCCAGGTAAGAGAAACAGACCCACGAGCTAGTTTTGATTATGGTTTCAGAACTGACTAAAATACTAGTGAACCCCAGCAATAAACTAAGGGCATGCAAGAAAGTGCACTTCCCTGTGTGTGTGTTCAAGCTTTAGAGTGAGGCTGGTAAGTTCCATTTCTTTGTTTCCTTTAGCTCTCTGGCAAGTCAGGGCACCTGAGGTCCTCCCATCAGAAGGCCTTGAGAATAATGATGTCTTGAGGATGACCTAGATGGCCTAACTTTCTCTGGCCTTACTGACCTGCAGAAAAGTTTCTTCCCAATGACAGGGAAGGAAACTTTGAGATTTGAGAAATGTTCTTGGTAATCCTCTCCCTTTGAAATCCAAGTCTTTTGAAAAGATCTTTTGCCAGTTTTCACAGATGTGCACTGTGTTTCTTAATGACCTAAGAGCTTTCCTTGAGATGAATTCTCAAGGAAGCTAGGACTTTCGAACTCCTAGTCTCTGTGGGAAGTGGCAGCTTTTCAAATGAGGCTCAAAGGCTGGGGCCTTAGTTCAGTGGAAGAATGCTTGCTTATTATGTAAAACATGGTTTTTATGGGTTTTATCTATAGCGGTGGATAGAAAGAAAAGGTCAAATGGGCACTGAGTAGCAACTGTAGGATGTCAGCCATAGAAGTATTTGAAAATGCAGGAGTAATTTAGTGAGCTGGACACAGCCCATAGGCCAGACTCCTTCCCAGCCTCCAGTTCTTTTCCATGGCACACCCCACTGTTGAAAGCCTTTCTGCTTTGCTCTTCTGCCCAGCTGGGTTATGACCAGGTTCTAGCCAATTACAATACCTTAAATAAAGTCTTCTTTGTCTAGTGCAATTCTCACTATTAGATATGAATCAGATAAGAGCAGGGGAGAAGCACACTGTTGATGGTGGGAGGGTACACTGGCTTCATAAAAGCGTGAGTTGTTTTTGTGTCTAGGGAACTACATGGTTTTCTTTGTTCTGCTGCCAGGGTCCCTTGCCTGCGACTTCATTGGGACTTCAGAGCGCTAAGCACAGGCATTCTGGGCATGCCAGAGCACAGATGAATACTTTCCTTTTCAGAACAAGTAGAATCATCAGTGATAGTACGTGTGTGTAAGTGTGCATGATGTATGGGTGTAAGCACACATGCAAGTCATAGAACAACTTTTGTGGAGTCCGTTCTCTCTTTCTACCTTAACATGAGTTCTGGGGATCAAACTTAGGGTGCCATGCCAGGTTTACATGGCAAGTGCCTTTATTGCCCTCCCACCCCCACATACCCATCTAGTAGGACCCTGATTAACTAATATTTTCTGATCTCAGCAAATTGGCTATACTCACAACCAATTATCTGTTATTAGCCACCACTTGTTTATTCTCAGAATGGAAACAATGCCTTATGTTTAATGTGTGCACTAATAAGTTGAGTTTTCTCTACCACAGTTGTGATGATATTCATGGATAATAGTGTCCCCTGCACACCAGCTGTGACTCTTGATTATTGGTGATTTTAAGGAGCCCATGTCTGTTTCACTTTTTTTTTTTTTTTTTTTTTTGGTAGTAAGCTTTCTTCTATAGCAGTTAGCTGAGAAACTCATTCTGACTTGAAAAGACGGCCCTCTGTGAGAAGGCGGCTAACTGCAAAAAGAATCATGAAGGATTTGGCCCAATACCATAGCTGTAATGAAGGAAAGGAAAGCTTTCGTGCAGAGGACCACAGGTCACACCAGGAACTGGGGCTTCAGTAAACTCAAAGAGCTTAGGCTCGGAGCAGAGCACATATCTTATGAGGCTTTGGTTGGATGGTGAAACCAGTGTCTGGGGTTAAGTCCAGGTCCAAATGGGAGACTCCAGGGGGTGGCTGGAAGGTAAACTTCTGCATGAGACTGGCAAAGAAAAGGAAAAGCTCCATTTTTGCCAGTGGTTCTCCAGCACACATCCGACGACCTGGAGACACAGACACACAGGAGGTTATAAGACATCAGCACAGGCTGGGCAGTAGTGGCGCATGCCTTTAATTCCAGCACTTGGGAGGCAGAGGCAGGCAGAGCTCAGTGAGTTTGAGGCCAGCCTGGTCTACAAGAGCTAGCTCCAGGACAGGCTCGATAGCTTCAGAGAAACCCTGTCTCGAAAAACAAAAAACAAACAAAAAAGATAAAAATAAACCCATCAGCATAAAAACCTGAACAGTCCCAGACAAAGACAAAACAAAATTACACATTCTCCTCTACTTTGGAATGAGTGGATCAGTCATCAACCTCTGCTGAGCTTTATTGGTTTTGTTTCAAAGCAAGACCTGGAAATAATAATAATAAAATCCAATGGCAGCTTTAATGATGCAGCCTCAACTGAGGAATTGCCCAGATCAGATTGGCCTGAGAGGTTGTCTTGACTGATCATAGATATAGGAAAGCCCAGCACACTGTGGGTGACTTCCTCCCTAAGCAAATTAGTATGGGATGTATAAAACATCTGGCTAGTTAGTATGGGATGTATAAAACATCTGGCTGAACATGAGCCAGAGGTGGAGGCTGGAAGCAATGTTCCCCCAAGGCCTCTGGCTCCAGGCTCCTGTCTTGAGTTCCTGCCTTGACTTCCCTCAGTAATGCAACGTGACCCAGAAGTATAAGCCTTTCCTCTCTAAGTTGTCTTTATGGACATGGTGTTTATCACATTAATAGAAAAAAATAACAATAACAACATTTTAATTTGCAAATACTCTTTGACAAAGTCATGTGTAACACAATATCATGTGTAAAAGCAAGCACATGATATGTCTTCTAAGTAAAAGCTAGCCATTTTGTTCACAAACTCACGTTTAATGTCAACACGACAGCTACTGAACTTAGATAAGCGTCTACTATTGTTCTCAAGAGAACTATGGTGTAGTAGATGACCTACAGATAAATAGGCAGTGTCACAAGGAGACCTGTCGAAAGATACCCAGTAAGCCAGGGAAGGCTCATTCTTTGATTGAGAGCTTTATAATTAAGCTTTGAAAGAAAGGATGAGAAATTCGCCAGGTGGCAATGAGGGAAGGTGAGGATGAGAACATTGGCTGGATGAGATTTGACTCTCACTATACATGGGGCACCAGGGAGATTATATTGGAAGAGAGAAAGGAGCAGGAACTAGGGCACTGTAATCTTGAAAAGGTTATTGATTTGTAGAAGCATTTGGTAAGAGAGGTCCAACTGGTATAATCCTGAAATCTACATTATTTGGGATAATTAAATACAATTGAGAAAGGAAACTTTCCTGGTAGAAGTTTATTAAAATAATAAGCTCTTGGTAGTTATCTATATTTCCTAGATTGTACTGTGTGAAGAATGATCTTATTTTTAGATTAAATATAATGAGTTTTGAATTCGTGTTGTAGATTGAAGGCAACACATTTGAATGAAATGCAGCATTTTTAATGTATATCCTGCTTTCAGTCCTTCCGAAGCCATAGCAGCTCTGCTGAACTCCTCCCAGAGGGAGGGCTTTAATGTGCTGCTTACGTTATGGCCAGTAATTTTTGTAATTAAAACAGCTGTAGAGCTCTGTTTTATTTTTTAAACATAAATTGCAAATGTCCAAAATCCTAGAAGACTTCTATTTTACAACAGAGGGAAAAGATCTTATGTTAACCTTTTGGTTATTTGAGAGCTACACAGAGCAGAATAATTCTATATATAACTATGCATTTTCTTACTGGGCACAGTAATGAGGCAAGGTTTTTATGGGGTCCAAAGTCATAGGTATTTCCTTTCTGTTTAGTAACGTCCATAAAATAGCTATCCACTCAGTGATAAGCAGATGTAATGTCAACAAGACACGGGTATTATTGTGCTTGGCTTTGGTACTGCTGTTGTTCTCATGCTCTTCCCTCTGTAACACGTGACCCAACAGGTAGATGATAATTAAAACACAATGTTGCAAGCCTTGGAGAAGGCTGTGAAAGGGTCAGCATGTAGGTTTGGGGTTAGATCTTTCCATCTCCCAGGAAAGAAGGGTGTAATTGAATTAACAGGATGAGAAGTAAAGTACCTTGGGATGTTAGTTATGAGCTTCTGCTTAAGCTTCATTGAGTTTAATGGGAAATTCTGACCAGCCCAACAAGATAAAGCATGTAGTAGGAGAGGTTCCAACCCTCGCAAGAGAATCTTATTGTGTGTGTAACTCTGAGAATGATCTCTGGAGACAATTAAAGATATTTCGATCACAAAAGCCCTTCACAGTGCAAGACTTTGACAGTGTGGATGTAACCGTAATGGAAGTGGAAGGAAAGGGTACCTTCCCCACAACATGTGGTGGCGCATGTCTTTCATCCCAGCACTCTGGAGGCAGAGGCAACTGGATCTCTTTGAGTTTGAGGCCAGCCTGGTGTACATAGTTCCAGGATGGCAAGGGCTACGTAAAAAGCCCTTGACTCCTAACAGCAATAATAACAGCAACAAAACCTGAACAAACAAAAAGTAGTATTGTTAGTCTTAGCTTTCTTTAATTGAGGCCCACAATACATTCCAGTTTTTTAGATTTATTTTTAATTATATGTATGTCTGTGTGTTTGTGTGTAGGTACGTGCACATATATGGCAGCAGAATCCAAAGGCACTGGAGGCTCACGAAGTTGGAGTTACAAACAGTTATCATTGTCAAATGTGGGTACTAAGAACCACACTTGGGGACTGGGGAGATGGCTCAAAGGTTAAGAGCAGTTGCTGCTCTTTCTGAAGTCCCGAGTTCAGTTCTTAGTACTCACACGGTGACTCACAACCTGTAGTGAAATCTGCTGCCTCCTTCTGTTGTGCAGGTGTACATGCAGATAGAGCATTAGTATACATAAAATGAATAAATCTTAAAAAAGTAAAAAGAACCACATTCGGGTCCTTTGCAAAATCTCTTTTAACTGCTGAGCCATCTCCCCAGTACTACAAAGAAAATTTTGATTTCCACACTAAACTGGGGGAAATTCCTGAACAGGTTACTCATCCTAAATATGGATGGCTGCTGCTTGCTTAAAGGTCGAAAGAGACTTCACAGGGTATGCAAAGGCAGCCAGGCCTGAATACAATATTGATCATGGGGCAAAAGCAAAACTGGAAGTATTTTTTTCAGAGTGAAAACCACAGGACCTGAGCATACTCTTGAGGTGACAGCTCTCTTACTTGCTAAAGCAGTTGGGTCAAAGACGGCACCTTACCCACTGAAAAGGGCACGAAAGCTTCTTTCTTGACAAACCTCCCCTTGGAGCTGAGGAAATGAGTGGGGTTAAAAGCGTCTGGTGTTTCCCACTGGGTTTGATCCCGCAGTACTGACGTCAACAAAGGGATGACCTCTGTGCCCTAGAAATAAAAGTTAGTGCTGTGAGTGAAAAAGATGATATTTCTCTCTAAGAGGCTCCTCTGCAATGTTTATAACCATAGCTGGCAATTTCTAGGTACAGTGTATTCTGGAAAGAAATATGGTCATCTGGGAAGGCTTTAAGGTCAGTAATGTGATGTTCCTTTTAGTAACCAAAGTTTTCTTTAGCTCCTAACTGAAAGCAGGACCTGGAAATGAGCCTTTAGTGTGTATTGGCTATGGTAGCAGCATGTTATTTAACAGGTTCCCTACTCAGCTTGTTAATGTTTAATAATTTCATGAATTTAACAAATTCATTTCTAAGTCTGTGTGGGGGAAGTTCAGTGGTCCTCACTGGCGCTTTAAGCTGTAGATGAAAGAATACAAAAGACAGAACCTGGTAGAATTTCTGAAAGGTTCGATGGCTCGGTGAAGATTTGCTCTTTTATCCCTCAAGGTCCATGTCAGTGGATACCAAATCAAAGATTATATGGACAGATTCTAAATCATAAGCTTCTCTGCTTTCATGTTGTGCCACACGCTGTAACACAGCTTTCTATAAATGACGGGGTGGTTTTAACTGTATCGGAAAGGGCGTTCTGAGAATGATAGCAAACAAAACATGGTAAAGTCACGATTAAACACAAACAAAACATGGTAAAGTCACGATTAAACACAAACAAAACATGGTAAAGTCACGATTAAACACAAAACTCTGAGCAGGAGGCATAGTTCAGGCACAAGAATGCCTGCCTTGGGTACATAATATTCAAGTTTAGTCATCAGGAAATAAATTAATTAATTAAAGAAAATATTCACTATTTTATTTTGATAGCTACGTCTTTAATGACGATTTGGAATTTAATCTTTCGGTTAACTTTTATCAAATGAAGTCTTTGTGTTTTTTTTTACTCAAATAAACAATTGAGTAAAAGTATTTTGTTTTAAAACATGTGTATACCATCATTATCTATCTATCTATCTGTCTGTCTATCTATCATTTATCTACGTATCTATTTATCTAGATTATATATAAATTTATTTTCTCTGCCTTATAGCAAACACGTTAATTATATTCATTTCACCAAAAAGTTGAGCTGTGCCAAGACTGAGCCTACCTCCTAGTAGGACAGCACATTAATTAGATGTCCCTGTACCTGCAAAGTCCTCTTGACAACAGCATTTTACATGGATTGTAGCACAGTAGGAGGCTAAAACTATAATCCTACTGCTCTTACTGCTTCTTATGGATCACATTTAATATTGCTTTTCTGTTTTCACTTTTGCAATGGCTTGAAGGTGGGGAGATTCTTCCAAAGGTTCTATGTTCATGACTTGTTCCAAAGGCTGTGGTAGAACTTTAGGAGATGAGGAACATGGGACTGGTTCATCTTTATAGCAGTGGCAATGTTTCCTTCTAGGACATTAGGGGACTCTAGTCAGTTGGTCTTCATCTGTTCATTGGCTTCTTCATACAGTTCTCTCAATGCCACCTACTGTCCTCATCGGTTCAACTTAGATGGGCCTGGAATGTCTAATCTTCAGCATGAACTGACAAAACTCTAAGTTCAATGAAACGTTTACAAGAATGCTGCCTTGTGTGTTTTATTATAGTCATGCGAAACTGACCACTGCCATGTTGCTTGCATTTGCTTTTGCTTTTCTGTTTCACTGTTAATTGGGTTAACTCAGCTCAATAATGTACCTAACCTAGGCTGAGTAGAAAAGCTCCAAAGGTGAGCACAGTCTTGTTCAGAGAGTGTTCCCAGAGTGGGGTGCAGTAGTGTAAGGAAAAGAATCCCAAATGATCAGTAGCATCATGGCTTTATGCAGACATGAGCCAACCAGTAGTGCTCAGACTAGGTACTGAGGAAAAGTATTGGTGCCATGTGTGTTTCACATCCTTCTGGCCATGCTCTCCTTCGGTCTAGTTTTAGGAAGGTGTACATACATGCCTTCAATTTTCCATAGGAATTCAAAGATTTGATGAGGAAGGAGCCTGGGGATCCATAGGCATGATTCCATGGGAGGATGGGATTGAAGAAAGGAGGTGCCAATGAAAGAGCCTGCCTGAAAAAGCTCAGGATCCTGAGAGTGACACCTTACCTGGCGTCTTGGCTCCTTCAAGGAGCAACCTTTCATCCCAGAAAAGGTCTATATCCTCTGAATCCCACTTTTTCCCTCAGTATAAAATAGGATAATGTTTTATGAAGTGTTAATTTGTGCCATCAGTTGCATACCCACAAATGCCTGTGCGTGCGCACGCATACACACACACACACACACACACACACACACACACACACAAACACTCAGTTATCTTATTTTACACAATGGGGAGGGAGGCAAAGCAAGAGATAATAAAAGGAGAGGGAGCAAGAGGGAAGGAGAAAGTGGGTCAAGACTGTCCCTGAACTTCAGTCTCAACGCTTCTACCATGTTAAACATCTGGGATACACTCTCTCCTCTCGTCTGTGTAAGCCCTTACCTTTGGAATATAGTAGTTCTTAAACATAACATCTGTGGTTGTCTCACGGGGTAAGCTTGTGGGCAGTATGTTAGCAACGCGCTGTATTTCATGAACTACAGCATCTGTGTAGGGCATTTGAGTTCGGTGCTCAATTCGAGGCTGAGATGTGCCCACAACTTTGATGATCTCATCATGGACCTTTTCTGGATACAATACAATTAGAGGTTAGGGTTCTGCCTGCACATGGATTCAAGTGATTTTTTTTTTACACGTTTTCTTTACATATAAAAGTCAAACCCAAATGTTCTCCCAATTTGGGGTCTTTCTTCATCATCCTTCTGACTTTCTGCTTCTGTTTCTAAGGCTGCTCTGTGAACGAGCATGATTTCGGGTCATCTCAGGGTGTGTAAAGAGCAAACCCTACTTTCTTTCAAAAGATTTATTTGGTTTTCAGGTGTGTGTGTGTGTGTGTGTGTGTGTGTGTGTGTGTGTGTGTGTGTGTGTGTGTGTGTGTGTATTTGTGGGTATGTGAACTTGAGTTCGGGTGACCATGGAATACAGAAGAAAGAGCCTTTGGAGCTAGAGCTGTGACTCCCCTGGTGTGAAAACTGTGACCAGAGCTCTGATCCTCTACAAGAGGATCAACTAATTGCTGAGCCACCTCCCCAGCCCATCACTCTCTTTCTTATTCTCAAAGGAAACTAACCACGTAAGCTATTGTCAATGTTACAATTTACAGGTATCCAATATTACTGTAGAATTCTGTGTTTTTGATTCCTAGAGACTTTTGTTTTCCTTTATTGGGATAATGCTCTGAATCTTAGAGACTTACCCTGCACCTCAGGGTATCGCATCATGAGTATAATTCCCCAGCGCAGTGTGGAGGCTGTGGTCTCTGTTCCTGCTCCAAATAAATTAGTAACGAGTGCTAACAAATTTTCTTCATTGAAATAGTCAGCAGATGGATCGTTTTCCTAAAATGGTAAAATGCATCATTATTCATGTAATAATCTCACAATGGGTAATTGTAAAAGATTACCATAAATTAAAAACAGCGAGTAAAGCACTCTTCAGCTTAGAGGACTTTCCCTTTATTATGCAGCTGCCTTATAGAACTGGAGGATGTGGAGTAAGTGACAGATGCTAACAATGCTAAATAAATCTGAAAATAGCAAAGGCTGTTTTCGTTTAGGAATGTTATAAGATAGTATTCAATTGAGTTATTAAAACACTCCCTGCATCTTATTATAGTATTGTGAAATACCATATTAATTCTCTTTAAATTTTTTCTCTTTAAACTTTTTATATTTCTTTTAGTATTTCTTTTTAAATTTTTTAACAAAATAATCTTTCTTAGGTTTAACAGATGAAACACATTTCAAGATTATTAAAAAAAACTAGTATAAAAGATCTTTATATGTTTCCCCAGATAATAACATGCAAATGTAATAAGTAACATCTTCAGTCTATAAATGACCCACTGTTAATCTGAGTTCAGTCATCTATCTTTTCTGAAGGGATGTTTTGCTTCTAGAAGTTATTAGTTAAATTAATAGCAAATCTTGGCCAAAGAATCCTCCGAGAGAAACACCATTACCTGCTGCTGTCTGAGCAGAAAAGCGTCAATGAGACTTCTGGGATCATTTTTGTCAAGATTATGACGATGTTCTAGGAAGGTCATCCTTATGAAGGAAAATAATTCATCTCTGTTCCTTATGACCTTTTTGTGGCTTCTTAGGAGAAATCCCAAAACAGGAAACATATTAAAAAGCTAAAAGAATATAACAAAAAGTACTTTAAGTATGGGTATAAGCTAGTTGGGACAATGCAAGTGAAAATATTATTATTGAAAAATTGCAGAAATAACACTTTCAGTTTTTGCCTCAGCAAAGGATGATACACAGAATTATATAATGATGCTTTTCCATTTGTCAGAATTTAACAATCAACAGTGAATCCTGATACAGCTCATAAGCTCTGTCTATGCAGAGTATTTTGCGTATTTTATCTGCAGGGTAACATAATTAAAGGTGATACGGTATAAAGAAATAATATCAAGTTTATGTTGAGAGAAAGAATCCCAGTGTTTCTTTTTTAAAAAAAAAAAAAAACTTCTGTGAGTCCTAGTAAACAACTGCATCATCTTATTCCTAAATAACACAATAAATTCACTCAAGTTTTCTGTAGAACCACAGAAACACTTCAGTTTGTAACAGACATTATCTGTAGATCCCGTCAAGAAGTACCACTTTATAAAGTCATCCCCAAGCCTTAAAAATGTTTCAAGAAGACTTTGACAGGTACACCGTTGTATTATAAGGACACTCTTGAACTCCTTGATGTAGAAAAGATGCACCAAGTACATGGTATTACTAACTTAGCTCAGACATACTGTCAGTGGTTGGTGTGTTCTCAGCTAACCATCTCCCAGTTCAGATGCCCCTGAAAGGGTACAGGGTTGGCACCAACCGAAGCAACTAGATTTAAGGAAGTCCTCCGTTCAGAAGTCCAGAGATTGGAGGAAGCATGCAAGGGATGGTGACAAGATGTGTTAGATATCTTGACCAGAGAGGCAATCTCCATCCCCTCTTTTCCCTATTTAACCTGTGGCTGGGGATGAGATGTAAGAAAGATTTTTTAGAATGTTAATGGTTCTCTGAATAAAGCCAATTTTAAAGATTCAATACTTAATACTTGTCTATTATTTATTTATTTATTTATTGCAACTGATAGGCAGTGCAAGCTTTGACATTCCAGGTACAACTTTACTGTTTGCAAAAATTTCTCAATATACTTATTTTTAGTTACATAAGATCTAATATTTAGTCACCTTCTCAAAGAAGTTCATGACTTGCCCAGATGACTTAATGACCCAAAGAGACAGAAGATCTCTCTCATGTAAGGTTGTATGAGTTAGTTGCCTGTGCCTGTCCTAAGCATCAGTATTGAGAGGTGATCTGCATTTATAGTAAAAGCCCAAATTGTTCCAAAGTGAAATAATATGGTTGCCTGTAGTGATACTATTCAAAATTTTACAAACCTCTTTTTTTCTCCTTGGGTCAGGAAGATGGAAGATATAAGTTTGAAAAAAACATATATCACATGTACTGGTTTTCATTTGCATGTATATCTGTGTACTACTTGCATGCCTGGTGCCCACAAAGATCAGAAGAGGACATTTGATCCCATGGAATTGGAGTTTCAATTGGCTGTGATCCACCTTATGGATTCTGAGAATAGAACTAGGATCCTTTGAAATAGTAGCCTGTGCTATTACCTGAGTAGCCATCTTTGCAGCTCCCAGTAGATGGAACTCACAATGATAAAAGAATCAGGTTGCTGAGCCATTGTGACCATGTGTATAGATTAACATAAACATTGAGATAGTGCTTAGTTGAGCATTTTCTTTCTGTTTAATATGCTTGTTAGTTCTTCTTGTTAAAACCCCCTTTCCTAACTGAATTCTACTATACACTTCTTTTCTCTCTCTCTCTCTTTTTTATTTATCTTTATTGAGCTCTACATTTTTCTCTGCTCCCCTCCCTGCCTCTCCCCTCCTCTCTTTAACCCTCCCCCAAGGTCCCTATGCTTACACTTCTTATTTATTTGATGCTTAGTTCATATCCCATGAATGGTTGTTGGTGTAGGTAAATGACAGATGGCTACAATTATAAGACAGACCAAAGCCATACATTAGTGTTTCTCACAATCAAAGTATTTATTGAAGTGCTTTGTGGTGAGAGAACCATCAGGTAAGTTAAACAAGCATTTTTGTCATACCATTATACTTAGAACACATTAGCATCCTTTGTACAGTCTCTTGAATAGTCAAGTGTACCTCATAGGATCTAAATCACAAAAGGAAATCACAAAAGAAAGAAAAAAACATTACCACAATTCTCGGACTTCCAATGAGCTTCACGTTTTCACCAATTAAGGTTAAGAGTCTTAGGAACTGGGGGTCTTGGTAGTCAAACCGTTTCCCAAGCAACATGGACACAATGACGTTAGCAACAGAAGCATTCAGTACTCTTTTGATCTCAAAGGGTTTTCCTAGAAGGCAATTCACCGAGCAGGTCAGGAATAGACACATACACAGCGCTAAGTCACTTCCAGATTGACTGGGGCAGGCTTCCCAGTGAAGAGTTTCGGAGAAGGATTAGCTGTGATTGTGTCCTTCAGGAATGTGAAATTTGTAGCTCTGGCTCATGCCCAGAAGTTGCCACAAATGCTCAGATGGCCACAAAGGAAATGAAATGGAAATGTGAAAGAAGACTGGCATTCAGCTTAGCTAAAGAAAGAATAATGTGGCACAGGCAACTTAACGTGTGTGTGTGTGTGTGTGTGTGTGTGTGTGTGTGTGTAGCGTTGTAGTGCAGTGTGTGGAGAGAGGGTTGTTATTGCACAATGTATGGGAAAACATCACTCACTATAGTAGGCCACACTGAAGTTTGAGCTAGAAATTCTACTACATTCTGATGTTTTCTGCATTACTGAAATCTACACAGAGCGTGAAATCAGACCTGGTTTGGCAGGTCTGTATCCGTGTTACAAGGGAGACTGAGGTAGGAAGATCTAATATTCAGGACTTCCTAGGCTGTAGAATGAGTTCAAGGCCAGCCTAGACAGACTAGTGGGATCGAAAATAAAAAGTAAAATAAAAACAGTAAAAGGAAGGTTGTAGCTGCAGCTTAGTAGTCACATGCTTGCTTAGTACATGGGCCCAAGGTTCCTTACCCAGTTATATCTCCAACAGACATACACAAAAGCTTACTTGGATTATGAGGTTATTAAGTATTGTCAGTAGGTAAAAACCTATTTACTTACTTATTTTAGGAATAACATATTGAGGGCATGGTAAGAGGGGGGCATAATCAGGTTGGCCACTCACTAGCATGCCACCTTTGTACTGGCATAATTATTTATTTATTTTTGATGGAAAATATCACTAGGTAGCCTGGCTGGCCCAGAACTTTCTATATAGCCTGACTGGCCTTGAACTCATAGAAAACCACCTGCCTCTTCCTCTTGAGTGCTGAGATTAATGGGTTTTAGTTACTTTTCTATTGCTGTGAAGGCACTATGAACAAAGCAATATATATATATGTATATGAATTTGACTTACAGTTTAAGAATGTTAGAGTCTATTACCATCATAGACCAGACATAGTACTAGAGTAGTGGCTGATAGCTTACTTTCTTGTCTACAAGCAAGATGCTGGGAAATGGTGAGGACTTTAGAAGTCTCAAAGCCCACCCTCAATAACACACCTTCTCCAACAATGCCACACTTCCTAGACCTTCCTAAACAGTTCCCCCCAATTGAGGACCAAGTATTCAGATGTATGAATCTATGAGGGCCATTCACATTCAAAACACCACAAAAGATAAGTTAATGCAAGAATAACAACAAATTTGTTTGGTCACCACTATATATATTGTCGGCACCTTTAGATTGAAGACATGGAAACAAAGGGTAAAGTAGCCTTTTTTCCACTTCCATGAACCATGGAGAGTTAAGTGAAAACATGATTGGGCACAAAGGGCGTGGTTTAATCATAATAAACTCAGTATGGAACCCAGGGAGGCTGCTCAGACTCCAATTGCCCTCCTTCTTCCTGGTGCTTCCTTCAAGGGATGGAGCAGAGGTCCTTCAAAAATGGGAGTCTTTGGATCTAATACCATAGGTCAGAGAATTTTCTGCAGCCAACTTCAAGACAGAATGGCCAGTGAAGATTAGAGTGATAGTCCTAGTTTGCTTTGAGCAAAAGGGTTTCTTCAGAGAGAATTCTCGGTTTCAGTAGCCTGCCTTTGAGAGGGGACATCAGGAAAAAAGAATGCCAAGGAACCAGGAGATGTCTAACTGTCAGACATTCTTTGGGCTCTAGCTTGGCATCTGCTGACACACCTCTAATGGCTGTAGCTGGTAATATCTTGTCAAGTGCTCTGGTCTGTGGGACCTAGCCTTTACTAATGAATTCTTCCCTTGTCTGGACAAAGTTAAGGACCTTCTTGGCATTAAGGCACCTTCCTGCATTGGAGATAAGAAAGTCTAAGGAAGGTCAGGTAAAACGTACAAAGATAAAAAAGAAATATGATACACTTGAGGATGACCTAGAAATCTCAGCCTTAGGGGTAGTGGTTCTCAGGCATTTACTGCTGAGTCTGCCTGCTTTCTTACTTCTCCCTTAACAAGTATGATTCTGCTGCATCCTCTATCTATCACCCACCCCCTGGGAGCTGCTCAGATGGAAGACTCATCTGTTCTGAGATGGGAGCAGGGAAGAAGATATTTTAATTAAAGGAGCCATTTTAGGGTTGGCAAGAGGCTTGGCTCTAGAGGAGTTCCCAGGTGTCCACGGGGATGTCCCTAGCTAGGTCCTTGGGCAGTAGAGGAGAGGGTGCCTCAACTGGCCTTGTCCCATAGTCACACTGATGAATATCTTGAATATCACCATAGAACCTTCATCTGGCGATGGATGGAGATAGAGACAGAGACCCACATTGGAGCACTGGACTGAGCTCCCAAGGTCCAGTTGAAGAGCAGAAGGAGGGAGAAGATGAGCAAGGAAGTCAGGACCGCAAGGGGTTGGTCCACCCACTGAGACAGTGTGCCTGATCTAATGGGAGCTCACCAAAGCCAGCTAGACTGGGTCTGAACGAGCATGTTATCAAACCGGACTCTCTGAATGTCGCTGACAATGGGGGCTGACTGAGAAGCCAATGATAATGGCACTGGGACCTGTCTCTTCTGCATGTACTGGCTTTTTGGGATCCTAGTCTGTTTGGATGCACACCTAGGTATGCCTGGATGGAGGTGGGGGAGGGACTTCAACTTCCCACAGGGCAGGGTACCTTGCCCTCTCTTAGGACTGGAGGGGAAGAGGGGAGGGTGAGTGAGGGAGCAGGAGGGAAGTGGGAGGAGGGGAGGAAGTGGAAATTTTGAATGGTATTATTTATAAAGCAATAAAAAAGAAACATTATTGTACATTATTTGAGAAGAAAAGGACAGCACATTTTCAAAATACTTTCAAACAGTTCAAGATTTATTTTATATAAAAGTAAATTCCAATTGGTTCATATATATAGGGGAAAATATCAGAAAGAGAGGGAGTGAGGGAGGGAGGGAGGTAGGAAGGGAGGGAGGGAGGGAAGGAGGAGGGACAGGGAGAGGAAGAGGCACAAGAAGAGGGAGAGAGAGGAGCAGGAGAGAATGAGAACAAATATCTCATCTGACATGGACAGTATTTGAGTAGACAGCATTGGGTATTTGTATGTCCTTGGGATTTTTTTTTACAAGTTAAATTATTTCAAACTACATGACTAAATGTACCTTTTGTTGATTTGTCGCTCATGAAAATGAAATGGTTTTATTTACTCTACATACCTTTGTGAGATTCAAAATTCTCTACAAGATGCTGGCATTCCTCTATGATGGTGTCTTCTATAATCTGCTTGCCCATGCCAAAGTTCCTTAACGTGGTCAAACTGAACCTTCTCATTGTTTTCCAGTTTTCACCATGTGCAAAGACAATTCCTTAGAGAAAAAGGAATGTTAAATTTAGTGGTCAAGTTCAAATAAAAATTATAGACGAGAACTTTGATATCCCCTATCAGGAATAAGGGAAGAGTGGGCTGATGGCATAGTCTAATAGTAGTTATCTAGAATTTTTTAAACCCTAGCTTCATTTCTCAGCAAGTTAAAAAAGAAAACAAACAAGGTCTCCCCGCAAAGATTAGGAAGTCTCTTTTTTTCATTTCTTAGAAGATTTGCTGTAGAAAATATTCTAAGTAGTTTCCCTTCTCTTTGAAATATACACAAATCTTTTTGAAAACCAAGTCATCATTTTGTATAGGTGTCCGTATCACTAGAATGTCTTTCCTAAAGATCTGGAGATGTGTCTGAAATGATCAGGGAGGTAAGATCCTTGTTTCTCAGCTCCTCTGGGAAGATAAGAGCCTAGGGTTAGGTGGGCAGAACTTACCCTAACGTGCATATCATAAATATATGGTAAATTTGTTTTTCTTTATGTGACTCCAATTAGCAAAGACAGTATCATGAGTCCTAGCTAATTTCTTTTTCATCCTGAGAGGCTGCAGTGTGAACATCTACTGTAGCATGTAAAAGGCATTCCTTCCTGGTTTTACAGTATGGATCGTGAAGCACATTCTTCTCCTATAAGAAGGTATTTTCTTTTCCTAGTAGTGCAGCAAGGACTTCTGGATTGGGAAAACATTTTGTAATTTTTGTTGCTGAATTCAGTATACAATTTTTGAGTATCTATTTGATTCTTATATCAAGCTAGGTGTCCACGAACAATTGCAAACAAATTCACAATTTTCCAAGGAGAAAGGTTAATCCAAAGCATATAAAACTATCAAAGTAAGGGGATAAGAATAAATAAATAGAATATAGTTAGTATTTAACAACTTTAACCAAAGGGATATATTTGAAGTTTAGGGGTCTTTACCTTTTCCACCAAAAAGTCTTTCAAATATAGGCACCCGAGAACGTTCCCCAAATTGATTGCCATAATTAATAAGGGCATCTTTCACCATCTCATAGCCAGAAAGCACCACCACCTTCCTTTGTCCCATATGAATGGTGTAAATGGGGCCATATTTCTTGGAGAGCTTTGGTGGAAAAACAAAAGTAGAGAAAGAACTGAAACATCATGGTATAATCAAAAGTGAAGTTGATCATGACTTCTGGCCTGCATTACTGGAGTTACTCCTCCAGCCATCATAGTACCTGGAGCCACACTGGTGGCCTTCAGTTCGTGGTCCCTGGGCTCTATTTGATCTCAAATGTGAGAGGTAGACTTGTCTCATACTACAGAATGGAACCATTGTCTCTCCCTATTATGTTTTTGTTTGAAAACAGAAAATGCCCAGCCACAACTTTGGAAAAACAAAACATTTCTTTGGTACCACATTAATATATTCCATATGAACATCCTGTTTCCTAGGGTGTGCTGTGATGTTAGGACCAAGTTAATCCTCCATTACTGGTAACATTCTTTATTGAAAGAAACATTCCATTTTTCTTTAATAATTGAAATGTAGCAGAAGCCAATATATATGACATCCTGATTTACTCTTAGATCTGTTACATCTCAGCTCCCTTGCCTGAAGTAGATATATCACCTCTATTGAGCAGAAAGGTTATTGCGTCTTCATGAGGTCACACAGTAGGTGGTGCTGCTCAGCAAGAAGCACACAATCAGTGGCACACTGGCTGAAGAGCCTGTGGTCTTAACCGACCTGAGCTTTGGTGAAGACTAAGACGGCTCAGAAAGCTCCTTTGTGTGTGAAACTTACTTATTTAGTGTTGCAACAGGAAAAAAAGGATGACTCAATGATTTAGAAAATTAGTATAATTAAAATCACTCTTTCCGAAGTAGAAATTAAGACGGGAATTCAATAACAGATTGTTTTGTTTGAGAACTGCTTTATATTGGGTAGATTAGCATATCTCAGAAAAACAATTCAAGGATAAGTTTAACAAGAAAGGGTCTGGGTTATGGAAAAGAGTTGAAACCTCCCTGTTCTGTAGGTGGAAATGGTTCAGAACAAGGACATATCTGTGGAAATGAGAAAGAAAATGAAAAAAAAAATGCTGCAAAGAATTTAGCCTGGTTAGTAAATACGCAAAGGACAGGAGTAGTGTGGAAATAAAGTTGAGGAACACATAATTAGATGAAGGGATTTGCTGAATGAAGATCTCATTCTTATGAGGAATTAACCTGATTTTGAATTGTAGATAAGGGACCATAAAGTTGTTTTAAGTATTTATTTTGTTTCTAGGAAGTAATTTCTGTGAAGTAAACTTATCTGTAATATGGAGATAAAATGCCATTTTATTTCCTCCCAGGTTTGTTAGAGGGAGTATGCTAAATCCCTGTGTTGATTTATTAAATAAAAAGCATAAAGCAAATTTAAAGCGATTTTATTTTATTTTTTGATCGATTGAGGTAATATTATAGTTTTTTTCTTCTTCAATACCTTGTCTTTTAAGATTTTAATGTTAGACTGGGTGGCAGTGGCACATGCCTTTAATCCCAGCACTCGGGAGGCAGAGGCAGGTGGCTCCCTGTGAGTTTGAGGCCAGCCTGGTCTACAGAGTGAGTTCCAGGACAGGATCCAAAGCTACAGAGAAACCCTGTCTCAAAACAAAATTTAGAAAAAAGAAAAGAAAAAACTATTTAAAATTAAAATGTTACAAATTCTGTGAGAACTCAACTCACAAACACTTTAGAACTTAAAGTTAAACTTCATAGTCATTTGCCAGCCCCACGTGGTGTCATTATCTATCCCTGTAAGCATCAACTGCAGGTTTTTTCAGTGAAAAACTGAAGAAATTTGACCAGTTCTTGTACAAATTCTGTAAACTGGAAGACAGCAACACAAAGGACAAGAGCTGAACTCATTCATCAGACTGATGGAGACCTAGATCTGAACTGTGGAAAAGAGTAAGCTGAATTCATTCATCAGATTGATAGAAGACCTAGATCTAAATTGTTAGACCCATAGTATAGATCTCCATCTTATTTATGATAGAGTTTTGAGTAGTTAATCTGAAGCCTGCAGATACATCAGTAATCAAAACTTAGTTGTTTTGTGGTAGGTCATATATGAAAAACTGTAGACCAAAACATTTGAGGTGACGATTACATGCCATAAATACTTGAGAATATAGTTACCACTTAAATTTTTGAATCATATTGGCTAACACACACACACATACACACTCACACATAGAAATTTCAGTGTGTATATGCATTTTTAATCATCTCTGTTAATTTTGAAGTCTGATGACCCCAAAACACATATATGAACTGTCGTTAGCACATGCAAGATAATAAGCATCTCAGGTCCAGAATGATATAACAACTCTCTCTCTCTCTCTCTCTCTCTCTCTCTCTCTCTCAAACACACACACACACACACACACACACACACACACACACACACACACACACACACACACACACCGCCCCAAGAGAATTATCATGTATGTCTGTATGCCTTTTTGTCTTACCTCTAGCATGGTTTGATACGGCCTCTTCAAGTTGAGGATGTGTAGATTTCCAATAATTGGCCAGGGTTTGGGTCCTGGAGGTTGTAGTTTGGATGCTTTAGCCACAAAGACTTTCATGTTTAAATTAAAAATGAGGATGAGTGCTAGAAGCACAAGTATAGCAGAAGAATCAAGCCAACTCATTATCATAAGCTGATATAATTATTAATGAATTAGAGATCTTTCCAATTATGACCAGATAGAACCAACGCTTCTGATGAAAACCAAAGACTTCAAGGTGTTGCTAGGTTTACTATAGTCATTGTCTTTCACCTATTTTATAATTAAGCTGAGAGAAGCCTTGTTCTTCATCCTTGCCCTGTTTTGATGTTTTACCTTTCCCCTTTCACTTCCCGGTTCAACCTATTCTGTCCAATAAAACCTGGAAGGATTTTCTCTTTATGTAAAACTGGGATTAAGCTTATATTTCCTTGTGCTTAACCCTGAGCACGAAATCCACACTTCCACCATGAGATCAAGTGCATTGTATGGTAAGCAAGTAGAGTGCAGCATGATCTCTGCATGGGTGCTTAGATGTGCAAACCACATCGAGAGCTTCAAATTTCTTAGACAGTTACGCGGTCTTATGTTTCCTCCCCTTTAATACATTGGACAGGGAACTTATCTGAAGTTTAGGAAGAATTGAGCACAGACTTTAGTTCAGTATTCAGTAAACTAATCTCTTCTAAAAATATTTGGGAGATTGGGGCCACTAGAAGAAAGTTGAGGAAAATAATGGTGTGTGAATATTGCATTGTATAATTTATAATTTACAATGATAGAGAACTTTTAAAGAATATTGAATATTTTATTAGTGTATTCTAATTCTAATAGTTGGCATTACTTTTATAATACACCATAGAACACAGTTTGATTATATTCTTCTTCCCAATTGCCCTCTTTTACTTCCTCCCACCTATTACTGCCTGCTCCTCTCTCTAAATAGTTCCCCTTCTACTTCATGTGTTTAAAAACCATTCAGATTCTGTATATGAGAGAAAACATGTAATATTTCTCTCTGAGTCTTGCTTATTTTGATTAACACTATATTTTATTTCATTCACATAAAAATTTTATTCTTTATGTCTAAATAATACTTTATTAGGTACACATGCTACATTTTTTCCTTCTTTCCTTTCCCCTTTCCTTCCTCTTCTCTTTTCTCTCTCTCTCTCACTCTCTTTTTCCCTTCATCCCTCTCTCTCTTTTCAGCTCTCTGTTTTCACATTTTATTTATTGTGTGTATGTATACTGTGTGAAGATCAGGGTACTGCTAGTGGCAGGCCATTTCCTCCTACCATGTGGATCCTGGGGTCATCAGATTTGGCAGTAGACCCTTTTACCCACTGAGTCATCTCACTAACCTCCATTCCATGTGTTCTTTATCTACGTGCATAGTTATGGTGCCTAAGGTGATTTTCACAACTCAATTATTAAGAATATCTACATCAAACAGAGGTGTGTTGGTATCTTTACATTCTGACACTGACTCCTTTAGATGTACTCCAGGAGTAAATAGCTGTATCGTATGGTCTTGATATATAGCTCACACTAGACTTACACTGGCAACTTTCCTGTCTCTGGAGTGTTGGGATTACCGGTGTATACGACTTATCTCTTTATATAACCTTTATTGAGCCTTTATTTCTTGGTTGACACAGAAAAAAATGATAACATTACAATATATAAGTAACTGACTCATTGTGGTGGATGCTGAGCATGCAGCCCCTGGTGAACATGTAAGGTTCAGTATCTTCTACCACCCCTTTCCTTTCACTGACAAGGTCTCTCTTTTCTGAAGAGGAACCTTTCTTGCTGTCACCTAATTTGTTAGTTTTTTACACACTTCTAACCAGAAAAGAAGCTGTTTCTAGTTCAGTTGCTCAAGAAAGAAATGCGCGTTTTCCCTTGCTGTGTCAGATCTGTGAAAAGAAAGTTGGTTAACAGACTGCAGCGACTAGTCTTTTGCACATGCTTCCTGATGGCAGTTCCCCTCGTGTTCACTTGCTACCACCATAGTCCATGCTTAGTTAATCACTTTTTCTCTGCATCAAACCAAAATTCTTGAAAGTGAGGATGTTTCCTACTCTTCATTTAATTTAATTTTTATTTTTGATAAAAGATCTCACCTTGTGTCCTTAGCTGGCCTAGAACATCTTCTGTAGACCAGGTTAGCCTGGAACTCACAGAGATCTGCCTATCTCTGTTTCTTGGCTTTTAAATATCATGACTAAAGACATGCACCAGCTACTTTCTATTTGTCTGTGAAACCTCCACCTCCTCAGTGCTTAGGACAGGACTCAGTCCTTAATGGATATGTATCAAATTAGTAATTAGATTAAAAATTTAATGAATGATTTATGTGTTTTACACTTTTCGAAGAGTCAGTCTTACTAACATAAAACTGAGAAGAATCATGTGACCATATAAAACAAATTCTGCCATTGCATGGGTGAAAACAGTGAGCACAAAGAGATCAGGAGTCTTGGTAAAGATATGGTTAGCTATATGTTTTAGCAGGGCTACAATTGCAACTTAAGTCTGTTGTTCTATGATGCTCTGTATATCACATGGTTTAGTGAGAGGCTACTAATTACTCCTCACACATAACTAAAGTTTCCTTTGTTTGGGAAGACCTAGGACTGCTATATCCCAGTCTCAGATATAGCAGTGATGAAAATCTTCTCATTCAAGTATTGAACATTTGAACAGTTTAAAAGAGGCAGCTACTGGCACAAAACAAAGAACAGTACTTCTTTGTACAGAATATACTTTGTACAGACAATACTGTTATTTATTATGTTATTTAATACTAATAATTATAATATTAATATTATATTAATTAATTATATTAATTAATATATTAATATTAATAACACTAATAATGTTATTATGTTATTTAATACTGTTATTTATTATGACCATACTGTGATTATTTAGAGTTACAAAAGAGTTGAGTGATCTGATCAAGGTCAGTGAGAGGATTCAAGTTCGCCTGACTTGAATGCTCTCAATCTCTGTGACAGCTTACTAGATTCCAGTCCGGATGAACACATCTGGCCAATGATTAATGCTGCACCTGGAGACTGAGGGTGACAAATAACAAAGAAATATGGCCATCACTGTTTCTTAATCGTTCCTCTGAATGTGTAGGATAATTGCCAGATAGTATCAGTATTATTTCCTGGCGTATATGTATGTCAGTTAAGGAAGTTAGGTGTTTCATGTTTTGACTATTATTAACTCTCCAAAAAGAGGAATGAAATCTCTGCACATGACATTGTATGCAATCTCAAGCCCCCAAGTCAGAGAGGGTACATGTTAGCTCCCAAAGGGCTGGCATACAAAATGACAGAAACTGGTAGGAGGGTTTTTTCCTCCATGTGTGATTGTATCCTAATTTTTTAACTTCAACCGTACTGAAATCCATGAGATAGTCACAAAATACAGTCAAGGATGGAGTAATGGAAGGTCACAGAGCTGTCTGGACATAAACTACTAAACTGAAAAGTTTCAGGGCTAAATGTGGTGATTTAGGTAAAGTAATCCAATTGTTGTCTTTATATTTTTCATTAAAAATGTATGAAAGTCATCCCCAAGTTCTTTTTGCACTTTGTTTTTATTCTTTAAAATGATGTCATCCCGCTGTTATTTATTAATGTATATAATGTCTACTCATTATGCCCTCTCCAATACAATATATTTTCTGTATTCATGAGGTGTGTCCAAAAGCCTTTCTTCATGAGCTCCAAATATTATACCTTGGTAATGACTTTTTGGCTATAGAAAGGGTCTGATGCAGCAGGCTGACTAAAAATATGACCTTTGACAGACTTGAATTTGAATTCCAATTCTGCTTTTCCTTCGTCTGCTTGTGACAAAGTACTCAACCTGTGTGTGTTTCAATATGAAATAGGTTCATCCTGAACCTTAGTTATCAAAATTAGAATATATAAAAATATAGCATGATTTACTAACTAGTTGTCAGCCTGTGTTGATGACCGAAAGCAATTCTATAGTTGCAGAACATTAAATAAACAAATTCCCAACTTAAACATGAGCATTATGAATCTGCATCTTGGTAGGTTGTGCACTATATAAGTTAAAAGTTAATTCTTTTTTGTTTGTTTGTTTATTTGTTGAGGCAGGATTTCCTGTGTAACTCTGGAGCCTGTCCTGGAACTTGCTCTGTAGACCAGACTAGCTTGGAACTCACAAAGATTCACCTGTTTCAGCCTCCCAAATGCTAGGATTAAAGTATGTGCCACCTCTGCCTGGCTCAAGTTAATTCCTTGCAAAGCATGCTCTAATTGTTATTAATCTCTCTATTCCACTACATCTAAGACTGTATAAGCCATTAGAACTCTAACGTCTTCATTTAAGAAATGACTTCTGTAAAATTCTATACTATTTGTCTTACTGTGGCTTTCGGAGCTAACTTAGAGGCATGTACATGGTAGGGAAACACTGTCAATGGAGTTGTGTCTGAGGCAGGCCATCTGTAGGGGACTAGGGTGTCAAATACTGCTAAGACTGGCAAGCGTAATTAGAGTTTGGGTTTTCCAGTGATCCTTAAATATAAAAAATATACCCTGTTATTCACAAAGATCAATTAGCTGGGCTTCCATGTGCATTTGTTTAGTCTTTATGAATCCCTATATGTATAAAGGTTTTCTTTCTTGTGAATTTTAACCTAATTTCATTAATATAAGTATATTGCATAGTCTATATAAACTCAGCATTCAACAGGATCTATCAAATTAAAAACAGATCAAGATAGTAAGGTGAGATTTTAATCATAGTGATTATTATAAAGAGGAGAGAGGGATTATTGCAACAAGGGGAGGAACTACTGAAATAGCAAGGGAGAACGCTTTGGCTAATGGTGTACAGATGTAAGTTACCAGGCCGGAAAGAGTTGGGTGTACATGATAAAGCAGAAGGAAGATTGAACAGTGGGTCAGAACGTACATTAGTTACCATGTGACAGACTGTTCTCTGGAGAGGTTTATGTTAGAGCTGTGTGAGGAGGAGCTATGGTTCGAAGTTTGGAGAAAAAAGAGGGAGGTTGTTCTGCTTGATCATTGGCTTAGCTGTTCAGCTATTCTATTGTGTGGGGGGAAATTTGGAGGGATGTGCCTGGCCTTGACATAGGTCAGCAGACGGGCATCTCTGAGGATTATATAAGCCACACAGGAAAAGAGTTTTTTTAAAATTAAGCCATTATCTGGAACACAAAGGGTGAAGTGTTTTCCTTTATCTTCACTGTTCTCATGCGATAATCTGTAAAGTTCAGATTCAAATCCCTGATATCTAATGGGAGGAGGGGTATGTGAGAAGCATGTTTTTCTGTTGTCGTTTTGTTGTTTGAAACAATAAAAAGTAAGTAGGTAATGAAGATCCACGTAGGTGGGTGTTTATTTACCAGGCTCGTGTACTGACTGGAATAGTCTATTCTCTGCCATCTACAACTTCATAAAGGAGGCATTACTGAAGGATGGCCCGTTTCAAAACCTTTAAGGGAGATAAAGAAATGTGACTAGCGATCTGAATGAAGATGCCTTTTAGACTTGTGTGATTTCTGTCCTTTAGACTTGTGTGATTTCTGTCCTAGCTAAGAGTTACTGATGTTGTGACCAAAAGCAACCTGGGGAGGACAGAGTTTAGTTCAGCTTACAACTCGCAGGTCAAACACCATCGCTGAGTGAAATTGGGATCTCTAAGGCAGGAGCTCCATGCAGGAGCTGAATCAGAGCAGGAAGGGTGCTACTTACTGGCTTGCTCCCCATAGTTTGCTCAGTCTGCTTTCTCATACAATCTAGCACCACCTACCACCATGAGCTGGGCTTTTCAGGCTTTTCAACATCAATAATTAATGAAAACAGTACCCCACAAACTTGTTGACAGGTCAAGTTTATAGAGATATTTTCTCAATTAAGATGCCTTCTTTGAAGACATGTCTAGGTTTGTATATTGCCACAAATCATTGTTAAGAGTAAGTCCTGTCTGACTGACTCCATGAGTTCCAAACAACTGGAAGCCTGTGCCTGGGTGCTCTTGGCTTTATCCTGAGACCACACACCCCTGGCCAAGTATTATTTAATTTGTGTCCTTTTGCAATAACAAAATATGACTGCCAATACATTATCTTCTCCAAATTTGGTGTCTTTCTAACAGCTTAACTGAATGTTACAATGATCTGGATGACCCTTAGATTGATACTTTCTGGTACCTATGACATAGCAGTTCTCTTTCTTCTTAGCTACACTGATAAAATGTAAGCATTTCACTGAGTTTTTAGTTGTGTACAATTTGTTTTGATCATATCCAGATCCCTCAATTCTTCTAAGATCCACTCTCCCATTTCCTTGCCACACCCAATTTTGACACAGAATTTTTTTGCTTTTATTGAGCTATACATTTTTGTCTGCTCCCCTTCCTTCTTCCACTCTCCCCTTCTACCTTCTCCTGTGACCTCCACTCTCCCAATTTACAAAATTTTTAAGTAATCATTATTTAAGAATGCATGATGCCTGAAATTAACTCTTTCTTTTTTCTCTTTTTCTCTTTCTTTCTTTCTTTCTTTCTTTCTTTCTTTCTTTCTTTCTTTCTTTCTTCCTTCCTTCCTTCCTTCCTTCCTTCCTTTCTTCTCTCTCTCTCTCTCTCCCTCCATTCTTTCCCTTCTCTTCCCTTCCCTCCCTTCCTCCCTTCCTTCCTTCCTTCCTTCCTTCCTTCCTTCCTTCCTTCCTTCCTTCCTTCCTTTCTTCCTGTATCTAGGACTTTTTGAAGGCATTGGAAAGTCTGTTTGGAATGTCAAAATCTACAAACTAAAAATTAGATGCCAGTTGCTCTAATTCAAGGTGACAATTTTCACATCCACCCTGAAGGAAACAAATATACAAGAACATACTCCATAATACAAATGCAAGAGAAAATATCCTATGCTAATGTCACCACTTTCTATTCTTCTGCCCCAAACTGTATTTTTTTGCCTTCTTCACCCTTTCTCATTTACATATCCAACAAGTTTCAGAGGGAGAATGTAGCTTTAAACCTGGTGCTGTGTGTATTGAAGCCTGCCAAAGTGTAAAATGGTATTCACACAGGGGAAGCCTGAATGTGGATGGTAAGGATCCATCTTTCCTGAGAATGAGGCAGTATTAGTGATGAGAGATCTGTCTCGAATAATCAGATAATTATATAGACAAATGCCACTTGAAGACGGAAGGGCTGATTTGGTTCATGGTTTGGGAGGATATAGTGTGCCATGAAACTCAAAGCTTGGTGCTGGGAATGTGAGGCAACTGGTCATATGCTGCCAGCATTCCGGAAGCAGAGAGGTGGATGCTGGTGCTCAGTTTGCTTCCTCGTTTTCCCCTTTGTGTTTTAGGAACCTAGCCCATTGAATGGGGATGCTCACATTCTGGGTGGGTTTTCTACCAGTAAATGTTCCCTGAAAGTGCCTTATCAGATAAGCCTACAGGTGTGTCTCCTGCATGATTTTAAATCTACTCAAGTTAAAAAATGGAGATTAACCACCACAGAGGGTGGTTTGAAGCTAAAACACGGGCATTTGGTGAGATACAAACAAAATGAACTAAATCAGGAGGTAGAGCTAAATGGTGTGTGTGTGTGTGTGTGTGTGTGTGTGTGTGTGTGTGTGTGTATAGACATCTATGCATATGTACATACATACATAAATACTTGTATTTTATGTGCTACCTTGTTTGGATGGATGCAGTTTTCTATGTTCAGCTTGTCTCCCTCCTTCCCTTCCTTCCTCCAGCTTCATTAGTGTTCAAAGAACAACCATTAATTATGGACCAAGTTCGAATCCTGTTCCATCCAGCCAGATGTTATTCAATTCAGATTCTTACCTTTGCAATATTGGCGTCAAAGTCGCACAGCCTGAATACAACTTTTTAAGGGAACACCAGATAAATCCAAACTGGAGACAATGTCAGATGTAGTGTTCAAAAGTTTCAAGATCATGAAAATCAGAATGATACAGAAGAAGAAACTATTAGATGGTGAAGGACTGAAAAATTTGACAACTGGGGGAGATGAAACAGCTTAGAGAATAAAGTCATCTGTTGTGCAAGCCTGGCAACCTCAATTCAATGCCTGATTTCACCTAAAGGTGGAGGGAGAGATGCCACAAAACTGCCCCCTGCCCTCCATAAGTGTGCTACAGCACAGGTACACACCCACATTGTATTCTACACATAGAATAATGATTTCTTGGGATCCATCGTGAGAGTGAGATGCAGCTCCTATGATGAGTTCCCTGGGGTGGTGGTGAGAATTTTGATGATTTGTGAGCCTCCGAAAGGCTGGACAGGAGTGTTTATTCAGTCTTGTTGGATGATAGGAAATGTACAGCCTTTAGCTATTGAAGAACACAGAGATCTTGTCCTTCGGCTGGTTATCCAGAAGAATTGCACCCTGGGACTAGGTAGATGTACTAAGAAGAGAGTTCTTTTGGCCCTCACATTGCTTTGTGGTTGCAATTGTTTGAGGGACAGTTTTGCTTTTTGTAGCTCAGGCTGACTGGGCACTCATGATCTTCCCACCTCATCTCCAGAGGGCTGGAATTGCAAGCATTGTACCATCCCTGGTTGCCTCCCTAACTGCCATTCAAAGTACCTCAGTAGTGTGAACTTGACATCCTGGTAATAGTAACATAAATAAACTCTGCCTAGAGGAAGGCCCCACCACACACCCAAGGAAGAGAATTAAAATAGGCTGAAGTTTATTCTAAATAAAAGCAGTTTGGAACAAAGTAGAACTTTGGAGAAAACCCTCAATCCCATGCCAACCAGAATCTCTTTCTCATCTTATGCAAAACCCTGTTTAAAGGCTATGGAAATAAAGGCCGGAGAATTCTGAAGATATATTAAATTTCACAAAGCTGTCTGAAATTGCATCTAATAATACTGGGTCAGCATTTCAGATTTAGTTAAGAATGAAGAATAACAAAAGTTTCCTGAAACTGATCACCTAAATAGATCTTGAAATTTCATTCAAACCCATTAACTGGCAAATTGATTTGACATATTGAATTTTGTTTTGGAGTTGACAGTGATGTCATTTAAGTATTAAAATAGGGTTTAGACTTCAAACCTGAGTTAAAAACCATTCCTTCAAATAAATATCTTTAAAGTAATTAAGTTTTTAGTATATCACATACACACTTGTGCACACCCAGACTATCTGCACACAAAATTTTGCTGGATCTACAAAAATGGACATAAATGGAGTATATGAAGGGAATATGATGAAGATGGGGAAGGAAGAAGACTGGGAGAATAGATTGTCTTTGTGAATGTCAAGATAGACTCAGCAGGTTTACCAAACAACAACACTGAATTTATTTGAGTTTTGGGTAGGAAACATAAAATTTCAGATTAAAATAATTTGTTAAGTTTCAAAGAAAATAGATTTAAAAGACATGTACCACAACTTTGACTACATTTATTAATATGGTCAAGGTCCACCTCTGTGAGAACAATCGTTGGTTTCTGGGTAATACCCTGTGCAATCCCATCAAAGATTCAGAAAATGATGGAACTTGTCATCATGTTGTGGCTTTTCTAGTGTCAAAAGCTTCGTTTCCCTGTGAACTTTATAATAATAAAGGAAAAACTAAACAGATACTAATAAAATAGTAATTATGAAAGGGAGTTATTACAGTAACTTTAAACAAACGTGCTAAAGGCTATGCTTTGTTATTTGTCAATTGCTGTAGGAATTCTTACCGCCAGTAGCCTTTAAGTTACACGCCCACTTGGGCGTGACCTCTTATACTATTTATACTGATGTAAAGTGCGCGTCCAGCCTCTTTTCTGGCTGAGGGATTTGGTTGCTGTTCCCCATTTCAGCAGAGGATTATGATCTGTGAGTCTACCTTTAAATAAATAACCTTTTATTATACTCAATTCTGAGCTAGTGTGGAATTTCTTTTTTAGTGTCCTTCATCTGGTGCCCCACATGGATCCGAACTCCACACCTACCTGATCAGCTTAAAGGCCTAAACAGAACATCCACAGTCCAGAAAGTCTCCCAACCCTACTGGCTTGACTGGCTTGTACCTACTAAGTGGATTTTTGTAAAACCCCCACCACAGCGGAGCTAACTGCTTGTGGTGACTCGGAAATTTCCCAGTGCACTCACACTCTCCTCCCTCACTGCTGCATTCCCTGCCACGTGGCAACTTGCACAACTTCCAGTTTATATTCCTGGCTCTTGAGTTCTGGGCTTCTTGCTCTGTGTACGGAATTTATTTAATTGCTCTTAATTTGTCAAGGAAAGCATATTTCTCAGTATCTAACTAGCATCAAGGCGGGGAAAACTAAGTGGCTCAGGACTGTGGTGGCATCAGGTTGTGCTGCTAGTCATGACTCTGTAACCACCACACCTTCTGAACAATAAAGATTATTACACCTAAAACAATTTACCGGACCTCATACCAGGTAAAAATTTTATAAATTAATAAGTCAATAAACTTGAAAGTTATATAATTGCAGACAACATTACTATGGCAAATTTTAGTATTTTTTTCCTAATTCTATGGATTGTATTCTGCAAGGCTTATATGGTTATGGTGATACATCTATTTTTTGGATATTGGGACTCAGTTTTTTTCTTCATATTATATCCTTAAGAAAATGGTTTGATAACAGAGCCAAGAATGAGGCACTTTTAGAAATGATAGTCTTTATGACTAATAATGAACAGCTAGCTGACAGGATTAATGCCATCAAAAATCAAAAGTTACCTGACAAAAATAATACTATTGAAAAGGGTAACATTAATTTGATAGACAAAATTGAATTCATGTCAAAGGATACTGAGAAATTATCTGAAAGAATTCATACTGTTGAAATTGCTTTAACTTTGTTAAAAAGTTATGATAGGTTAGCAGATAGAGTATCTCTCCAGGATGGCCATCTGCATGCTATCTAAATAATGACCAAGGATGAGGGGTTATCTTTAAATGAAAAACTTCAGACCTTGGAATCACTTGCACAGAATGCAGACTAGAGGCTATGTGCCTCAATGAAATCACTAGAAATATATACAGGCCAGGAAATTCAGGCTTTACAAAAGACAGTAGTAAAAAGATTTGAAATGATTGGGGATATTATTGGAGTTGATGAGCAGGGAAAGAAGGCACAAAGATAGAATTCAACATCACTAGTAGCTGTCAGAGATGACTTATGCAGGGTTTTAGCTTCCTACCCTGTAATCTACTCTGACAAAAAAAAAATCAAGTTCTAAAGGCCCAGAAGGAACCAAAGAAGGTAGATGGACATGAATGGAATAGGTAGAATGGAATAGGAATGAATGACCTAAAAGAAATTAAGCAAGCAGTAGTAATTTATGGCTTGCATTCCACATTTGTTAGGGAGATGATAAAGACACGGGCTTCTAGCATTAAAGCTACGCCACACAACTGGCTTCAGTTACTTTCAGCAGTCCCGGATGATGGGCCTCAACCGATGTTTAAATGCTATTTCAGAGAAGAGGTTAAAATTTTAGAACAGGGAAAAGCAAAAGGACTTGAGACTTCCCAAGATCAAATTCTTGGTGAGGGCACTTATGCTGACCCGCAGGCTCAAGCTCTTTACAACAAACAAATCTTGTCCCTATGCCACAAAGCATCCTTAAATGCCTCAGACAGAATTCAAGAACTAGGAAAACAAATTGAATCATATACCAGGGTTAAACAGGGGCAGAGAGGATCCTTTAGTGATTTTTACAAAGATTAACCAAGGCTGTACAAATAGGAGTAACATACCCAGATGCTAGATGAGTACTTATTGAATCTCTGGCATTTTGAAAATGCCAACTTAGAGTACAAATAGATACTTGGGCCTTTAAAGGTTAGATCAGCACCCATGGATGAATGGATCCTGCATACAATGAACACTGAGACATTTGACTATAATACTGAATCTTGGGTAGGAGAAGCAATTTCCAAAGGAATGAGGAGACATCAAAATGTCAAATGTTTTAATTGTGGTAGAATAGGACATCTGAGAAGGGATTGTAGACAAGGAATTCCTAGGAATAATGTCTTCACTGGAAATGGCAAGAATAGGAGGACTCAGCCTTCAGGTATATGTAGAAGGTGTGGCAAAGGCTGACACTGGATCAATAAATGCAGATCAACAAAAGACAGACAAGGCAACCCAATACTTTGCCCAGTACTTTGTTTGGGAAACTCCTTGAGGGGTCTCTCGCAGGCTCCCAAGTCAAAAGTGGCCCAGTCATTCCAGTCACTGTGCACCATGGCAAAGAGCTTGTGTTGATTTTTTTAGGGAGAAATTAATAGCAATTATCCCAAAAGTGATAGACTTAACCTTATAAAGAGAACTTCTTGGATTCTTCCTGAAATTGTATCTGATGCTCCAATAACTGGAGCCTGTACATTTTATACTGATGCAAATAAATCAGGGAAGGCAGTTTACAAATCAGAAGAATTAAGTAAGGTGGAACACAGCCCTTATCAGTCTGCCCAAAAGGCAGAATTATATGCTATTCTCATGGTGCTAAGGGAGTTTAAAGAACCTCTTAATATAGTTACTGATTCACAATATGCAGAAAGAGTTGTTTTGCATATTGAAACCACTGAATTTATACCAGATGACACAGAATTGACTTCAGTATTCATAGAATTTCAAGATATAATCAGCAATAGGTTTTGTCCCACGTATATTGCACACATCTGATCCCATATGGGTCTGCCAGGTTCTCTAGCACAAGGTAATGCAGAAATTGATCGATTATTGATTGGAAGTGTGCTGAAGGCCTCAGAATTTCATAAGAAACATCATGTCAATAGCAAGGTTTAAAGAAAGAGTTTTCTATTACATGGCAACAAGCTAAGTAGACTATAAAGAGATGTCCTACTTGCTTTTTCTATAACCAAACACTGCTACCTGCAAGGACTCACCTAAAGGGTACTCAAAGGAATGAAATCTGGCAGATGAATGTGTTCCACTTTGCAGAATTCACAAAATTAAAATATGTATAACACAGCATTGACACTTATTCAGGTTTTCAATGAGCAACTGCTTTAAGCTCAGAAAAGGCTAATTCAGTAATTACACATTTATTAGAAGTTATGGCCATCATGGGTATACCTGCATGAATAACTACAGGTAATGGTCCAGCATATGTCTCTAAGAAAATGAAACAGTTTTTTGCTTATTATAATATTAAGCATATTACAGGTATCCCTCATAATCCTACAGGTCAGGCAGTTGTAGAAAGATCAAATTGAACTATAAAAGATATGTTAAACAAACAGAAAGGGATGAAAAATATCCCCAGAAATAGATTACATAATGCTTTATTGACCTTGATTTTTTTTTAACGTTAATGAGAAAGGATCAACAGCTGCAGAGAGACATTGGATAATAGAAAAGTCTTCTGAATTAAATCAGCCAGTATATTTCAAGAATGTGTTGACCTCGCCAAGGAAGCCAGGAGATGTGCTATGTTGGGGAAGGGGTTTTGCTCTTGTTTCCACAGGAGAAGAAAAACTATGGATACCATCAAAATTAATAAAGATTTGCTGAAAAAGAGAAATCTCTTAAGAAAGAGAAATGACAACTCATCCGCAATGGTGATAACCATACAGGTGGTAAGGAAGCCATATAGTGTTGGGGCAGGGTTCTGCTCTTGTCGTTACAGGAAAATACACATCTTCAAAAATTCAAGATACCCTGGATGTCTGGATGCTGACAGAAGGAAAAATAACTATCCAATAGGGATCATTAAGAAAAAGGAATATGACTTATAAGTAAGGTGATTAAAACCTATATATGAGTATATAGAGCTGCTTTGGTGTTGGACACTGGCTCTGTCCTGTAAATCCAAGCGTGTGGTTAAGAGAAAATTTCAGAGTTTCTGTCTCATGTCAAGAGCCGTTTGGTATGGGACAGAAAGAAAAAAAATTTTAAAGAAATTTACTTTTCTTCATAATTATTTTTGTCTCTATTATACCTTTCATTGAATAGATATGTCTGTATATGTCTATATAAATGATGTTTAAGTTTTCCACAATGAACAATGAATTTTCCTGCAGTAATCTTTAAAGTTTACAGGAGGAAGATGGGGCCCCACAACAACAACTTCACCTGGCTGATATGACATTATTATGCTGATAGTGCTACTATAAGACCTGTTTTGGGTACCAGCTGGTCAAGATGGTTCCACCTTGGTTGGCTGAAATGGTGCACTTTTTAAGAACGTTCTGGCCAGAACTCCAACTAGGAACTTCAAAAAAAAAAAAACCCTACTGAATACTCAGAGACTATTTGTAATTATACCAGACAGTAATCTTGGAACTTAACCATCATTTTACTTTCATGGGATCCCATAGAAAGAACATTGCCCTCATGACAGCTGGAAGTAATTCTAGAAGATGTCATCCTCACTCCCAACAAAGTTCGTCCTCAGGGTTAGGTACATCATTTAGGGATTGATTATAATTTTTATAAGGTTGGGGGTTGGGAGGAAAATTATGTAAGCTCAGGGATCTCTTTGAAAATAAATGGGAAACTGGATGGGATAATAGATTAGTGTGAGCTTACTCATAGTAATAATAATAGTGAGTAATAGAGTGAATACTTGTAAGCTATTATTTATAAGCAGTTTACATTGGTATAGATTCTTGTATATTCATGCAAGCTTAAATTATATTGAATATGTTCCTATTTTTATCTACAGTATTTGTATACATAGGCAAAGTTATTTTGTCATATTGTATGCATGCATGCTTCTATCTCTGCTTAAGACATTTTGTATATTGATACAATTTTATGATATATTTATCATATTGCAGTATACATTTCTACCTCTGATCAAGATACTTAAACATTGTTTACATTTTGAGATCATTGTCCTCATTTGTTGCACAGTTGTTTAAAGTTTGTTTAATATTCTATTATGAAGTCTTAGTCTTTATTAAGATTAATAGGTCAATAGTCATCCATGTTTGTCATACTTATAGTTAGAATAATAATCAGGTTCTTTAGATATATAGAGATGGCATTCTGCATAGATAGGCAATCTTCAGTTCAAAGAGCTGTAGAATATGGCATTTAAATAGCTTAGGGTTCTTTTGAAGTGAGACACGATTGCTCCTGGCACCACCGATCTATTCACAAGAGAATGTGAAGACACTCCACTTGGAGCTTGTTTTCTTCTTGGCAAAATTGGCCTTTGGACAAGGAACTGCCCATGCATTGACCACTGACAAAATGCATGATGTCCGGACAAGACAAGCAGGATACAAGGAAATAGACTGTCAAGTCTTGCCAAGACAGCTTAAGAGGGTTTTGAAAAATTTCAGTTACTCTAGGCCTTAGTCAAAGTTGGTTGCTCCAACACTGGAAATGAGACTTTGGGTGATTTCCCAGGTGATCAGTTATCTCAGTCATTTGTTGCACATTTTGGAAGTTGCTTGATTGCACTTTCTGCTTACTCAAGTAATATTATTTCCCTTCTCGGGTCTTTGAAGGGGTTGAAGACTAGAAAGTTGTAGTTACTTTCCTCTCATGACTTGGCCAAGTTATTTATATACAAGACTTAAACTCATTAGGATAGGATAATTACTGAAACATTTATCACATGTTTCTTGCTTGATATTGTTTATGCTTGTTGTAATTCTAATTTTTAAATCTGATATTTGTTCTTATTGTATATAACTTTGTATTAAGCTTAGAACTTTCTTATTTAAACAAAAGGGGGAGGTGCTGTAGGAATTCTTACCACCAGTAGCCTTTAAATTACCTGCCCACTTGTGCGTGGCCTCTTATATTATATATGCTGATGTAAAGTGCATGTCTGGCCTCTTTCTGACAGCGGGATTTGGTTGTTATTCCCCATTCCAGCAGAGGATTACAATCTGTGAGTCTATCTCTAAATAAATAACCTTTTATTATACCCAATTCTGAGCTAGTGTGGGATTTCTTTTTTAGCGTCCTTCTTCATCCAATAAAAATATTCTGCCCATCAAAAGAAAGACAGTACACTACTGCAAACAAGAGGGTGTTAACTCAGAGTTTAAACAAGCAAAATTTTAGTGTTCTAAGACCTGTACTGAAGAAAAGTTGAGAAGAGTGTTCACAAGCCAGTCATGGATGCCATCATAACACGTTTCCAGAGAAGTCAGATCAGCTCTCTTATAATTCAGTGTCTCCAGACCCGCTGTGATTTTCTCTGTGATCCATAGAGAGTAAAGGAACCTTGAGTACCACGGTAATGAAGATGTTTGTTTGTGGAGGTCATCGGAGGAGGGGACAGTAGATTTTGCTTATATGACACATTTGAAAACCCTATTTGAAGGAGAGCCTGGTGCAAGAAGTCACCTGCATGACACACAATGTATTTATGACTGAGAAATATTTACCTGAAATAAAATACTAAGCAATTCATCATTGCCTGTAGTTTCAAAGTTGTGACTATTGGCTCTGGCAGGGCTGCCAGTCGTTCGGAACTTAGGTGCTTCCTTTTATGGTTTCAGGACTGGGGGATAGAAGGAAAATGTTTGAAAAATGTTGCTTGATTTTTATAAAAATGATTTAATGCGATTGTGTCAGCCACCATTTCCAAATGCAGTGCTTTAAAAGTTATACTATGCAAAGGTCACTTGATTTTGATAGTGAATATGTAAGTAATATATTTGAATTAAATATGCATTATGTATGAGGTGTGTATATATGTGCTTATAATGAAAATGGATTTCAATCATCATATAAAAGTGAGCTAGAGACAAATACCTTATTTAATAGTAATATTTAATTATTCAAAATTTTATACAGATAGCTCTTAAGCTCTTATTACAAATAATAACCATAAAAAAGAATTAATTTGCAAGTAGCAGTGTAACATTACTATGACTGTTTTTAAGATTTAAAAAGGCACTAACTAGAAGATTAATATTACTTTTTATTTACAAAGATTTCTTTCATTTTTGTAGTATAGATTCTTTACTATGTCATTTTATTGACTTCAACTTTATACTTTTTGGAACTGAAGACATGGTGTGTACATGAAAGGCATGGTGATGGAATACATGTTATAAAACAAGCCATATCTAACTGGGGGAAGAAAGGACCCACTGAGGAAGGTAAGGAATTACAATGAGTTGCAGCAGGTAGGGGAATGGACAAGAACAAAATAATGATACACATGCACAAAGAAGCCATGATGTAAAACTATTACTTTGCATGCTAACTTAAAAAGTGGGTGAAGTCTGACATGATCAAGGAGTGTTGGTTTCTATGTAAATCTATCTCTTTTGCAAAATATCAAGAATACAATCAAATATTTACTATTTTTTGCAAATAGTAAATATTTGCAAAGTCATTCTTCAAGTCTGGGATAGAACCCAACTGACAATCTGTTTAATGGGCAATTTCCTGTCAGTTGAGAAATCATTTGAACGTCAAGGAATACTCCCAGATATACAGGCATTTTTACACTGGCCATTTGGGGCCTGAAATGTATCTATCACCGTCCCTGGGGCTGAGAATAAGACACTGTTTGCTTCACCTTGGCTCTTCTGGGTAATGCTGAGGACGCAGGGTTTGGAAACGATATTTAGACTTCATGCTCCAGGTGGTTGTGATTCGCATGTTGAAAGAACTGAGGATCAAGTTCTCTGACCTTGGGAACCTTGGAGATCAAAAGCGACAATGTGACATGAATGGCTCCTCCCCTGGGCCCGTCTAACGTTCGTACTGAAGCAAAAGTGTTTTCTGTCACTACTATCTAAACTTAGAAAAGCTGAGAAGAAAAATTATTTGAATTAAAGAAAAATAAAAAAGCAAATAATTTATCCCACCGACTTTGACTGATTTCCCAGCTTCCCAAACCCAGTTTCCCTAACAGTCTGTTCAAGCACCTATCTCCCTCAGGGAATTCAGGAAATGGTTTGGGAGAAAGCAGCAGTAGATTCAAAAGGCAGAATGTGGGGCTGGTTTGTCACAGGACCTTGGATGTGTGCTCTTTCACAGCCTTCAGCCTTACACATTACACTTGCTTTTTCCTACTTGTACATTGACTATAACACCTTGTGCTAATGACCAGTATTTTTTTATAAACATCTTTAAAAAACCGATATAAAGGAACCAAAATGGTATTTGCTAGTTGAATTCTATGTTTGTTGAGTTTCTACTTTGAAAAGTATCTTACCTTTTGCTATATATTACTTTTTACATATTTACTTTGTGTGTATGTGTATGCTCACATGAGTTTATGTGTACCATATACATGTAGGAACCTATAGAGGTCAGAAGAGGAGGATGCCTGGGAGCTGGAAGTGGCTGTGAGCCAGCTGGTGTGGGCACTGGAAACCGAACTCAGGTCTTTTGCAAGAGCAGTAAACTCTTAACTGCTGAGCCATCTCCCCAGCCCTTAGCTTTTTTTATTTTCTCCTGGTTAGACACACTGCCTTTATTTCTCTTTGTGAGTAGGAAGTCCATGCAGTTTTATCACACATACGCTACACATATCTTGAGTCTTAAGCAAAACTGTCCTCCGTGGAATTGAGACGGGTGAATGGAACTCATCTCTTCCTAGGCACTGGGCAGGTGCTAAGCACTGTTATGCATTGTGAAAAAGTCACAAAAGTTTCTGTTAATGCTAAGTTCTTTAAGGTTATTTTATTATAAGAATTCCTGGTGTTTGTTTTCCTGTAAGTAAGCAAACACACTGGGTATAATGAATTTGAATCATAATTGGCAGCTTTTAGGCTCTGCCTTAACTGGCTAGGTAATCAAAAAGACTATCAATCTAACCAGCAACCGGTCTAGTATTAATTCTAGCACCACTTTCTTATACCTTGAAAAAGCTACAGGAAGGTTGCTGTGCTGCCCCAGTCAGGGTTATTAGAGCCAGCCTGTACTTGATAAATTTCCTATCAAAAGGCACAGTAAATTCTTGATGATTCTGTGCCCACTTCCATGCTGGCCAGATGGGAAGCATCTCTTCTGTGGCTAGCAGAAGGAATTGTGTAATTGTATGACTGGTGCTAAGAGGTTAGGCCATCTAAACCGTGACAGAACCATCATTTATATTCTCTTTTTGAATCTTGTCCATTACCTTCCAATAAACAGAATCATCATAGCAGGACTCATCAGGGGGCTGATCCCAGATAGGTAACTTCAGAATTAGACCTGTGAGGGGAGAGGGAATACAATATTATGAAGAGGAAAGGCTACTTCCTTTCTAAGTAGTTAAAATATTGTTATGAGAACATCTCCTTTAGTCGAGGTAATTAATTGCCAGAACCTTAGCACAGTTTGGAATTGACCAGTCACCTGTGTCTTAATCATTTCTCTGCAAAGTAAATGAAGTAATGGTGTACTGGCAAGAGTTCATATGTTATTATTCTTACTTTTCTGAGATAATTTTACAATGGTCTGGGAGTCCTAATCCTTCCATGTTAACCTCCCATGTAGCCATGGTTACAATCATGCACCACAAAACTCAGCTAAATGTTTACTTTTGATGCAGACCTGTTACCAAACCGCCAACAACTGCTGAGCCAATGGAGGAACCCAGTGCTGCTGCCTGCATAGCCATGGTAGACCTAGGAAAAGCAAATATGTAGTCATTGGTTTTGCTTTTTTCTTTTTCTTTTAAAAATATTCTTTGTCATTCATTAGTTATGTTTAATAAAGTATTCATCAAAAGGAATTTAGGACTTTCAAAAAATTTACCCATGATTTGATTCACTCATTCACTGTCAATTGCACATCAGTTATTGAACCTCTCTTCTAACAGGCTAGGTGAGACAATGCTAAAACAACGTTATTACCATTGTTGGCAGAGGTTTCTGTCCTGCCTGGACCCACAGCCATTCCGTCCCAAAGAAACACACATTGGTCTACATTAATCATAAACTGGTTGGCCTATTATCTCAGGCTTCTTATTAACTAATTCTTACATCTTAGATTAGCCCATTATTCTTGTCTATGTTAGCCAAGTGGCTTGGTACCTTTTATTAATGAGGCTTTTTCATCTTGCTTCCTCTGTGTCTGGATGATGACTGCAGACTGACCTTTCCTCTTTCCAGAACTTTCCTATTCTCATTGCTCTTCCTATACTTCCTGCCTAGTCACTCTGCCTATATTTCCTGCCTGGCTACTGGCCAATCAGCGTTTTATTAAAATACAAGTGACAGGATACAGACCAGTGTCCCAAAGCATACCATTTCCTCACCACTTTAATTAAACAATTTTAGCTAAATTAAAAGGTTCATTAACAACATCAGAAAAACTAAGTATGACATATATGTTAGGGAGAAGACAATGAAGTCATCAAAGAATCCATTTGTAATACCAGAGGCAGTTACTTTGAAATAAAGATAAAAAAATATCATTGGTCTAGGGAAACGGCTCAGTGTGTCAGGAAGTTTGCTGCCAATGACCTGAGTTGGATCCCTGGATCCACATGGAGGAAGGAAAGAACTGACTCCTGCAGGCTAACTTCTGACTTCTATATCACACTATGGCACATATATGTGCATCTGCAGGCACACACCACCACAGAGTAAATAAAAATATAAACCTTTAAAAAATCATTATAAGTTGGGGGTGGAAGAATGTGATAGATGCCTTCAAAATGTGTAAGGCTGCTAAGCAAGCGACAAGTGAACTTTGAAGGTAGCAGTACCACTAGCTCAATGCTACTCTCAGAGAAGGCAGGGAATAGAGTTTATGAAATATGAAGGGAGCGAGTCTGTGAAAAGAAGCAACTAGGAAAGATTCATCAACAGCATTCATATCTCTTTGAGCCTGGAATGTTAACCACACCAACAGGGTCCCATCCCCATCATTGTGTGTTTCCACGAGCAGAGTTACAAAGTGCAGGACCAGAGCAAGCAATACCCACTGGTTTTTACTCACACTGTAGACTTTCCCAAGTATATGGCCAAGATGCTGGCCAGGCCTCCGAACACACCAGGTAAGCCATGCAGGTTATGGACTCCACATGTGTCTTTGATCATCAGTTTATTAGCTAACAGTGGCTAATGTTGTGAAAGGAAGGAAGGTCATTATCTTGTGAGACAGACAGAGCTCCATAATGATGGGAGCAAACAGCTGTGTAGAAGAACACGGTTATAAGTTCTCACCATTTACATATAAAACAGTGTAGTGTAACACGTTACAAATGCATGGTTAAGATTTTACTACAGTGAACCACATTGTAATCATGTCCACACTTACTCCTTTTTAAAAATTTTGATTTTTCTGATATGAGCAGCTAAAAACTACTCATTAGCAAGAATTCCAAACATAGTACATTAAAAAACTGTAGTTCTTATATACGTTAGACTTCAAAGTTTGTTTACCCTGTAGGTCTGCTGTCCACTACTCTCTATTCTCTTTCCTCATCTCTCCATTTCTGCCTCTACTCAGAAGAGGCAATTTTTATCTAAGGCTCAGTTTTCCTTTAAAATTGAAATGCACCCATGTCAAATGCTTTAGTGACTGGACTGGAAGGAAGTGAATTCACCTTCTCACCTTCTAATAACACCTCAGATGCTTCATCAGCACACAAAGTCCGCAAATAAACAAACAACAAAAGTAAAACATCCTCTGGAACTTCTCTAAAGGACTTAACATAATCCACTAACATTGTCTTCCTGCTAAATTACTAACGACTAGTACCAGATCCTCTCCTGCCACACAGAGAGTCACTGCAATGTGGCTGCAATGTGAGTGGCATTTCTGAAAGGAAGACAAATGGCCTCCAGTGGAAGGCTTACAGGGAAGGAAACACCACTGACCCCACTGGTGGGACCTACGAAGACAGGGATACAGATTTAAGGTTTGGTTCAATACACCTGTCATACATACACTAAGGAACTTGTATCCAAGCACAGAGATGATCCCAGCAATGCTTCCAATGGCCATAGCAGCATAGAGGGGGATTTCCATATCTGCACATGTGCCCACAGCGACACCTCCTGCCAGAGTGGCATTCTGAATGTGAACCTGAATGGAGGCAGAACCATGAGTGAGGACGTGGAATAAGGCAATGTCGGAAAGACTAGAGGCAGACAGTGCCCAGTGGACAGCTGTGTTAGCCATTAGTTGAAAGACATTTTCGTGTTACACACACACACACACACACACACACACACACACACACACACACATTTTTTTCTTTTCCTTTTCCTTTTGAGACACAATCTGGCCAGAAATGTCTGAGGCTGAAGAAAGAGAGCTCATTTCAGTTCACCAGAATTCTCAGAAGCCACAGTCTGCCTGGCCTACCCAGGGAGTTGGATAATCTATCATCTTTAAAAGTAAACCTGTTGAGTATGGTTTTTTAAAAAATGTATTTCAGTTGTCTCATGACACAAATTGTAAAGAATGGAAATGTGTGTTCTCAACCTTGCTTTAAATATGCACTATAGGGGTTTCAGGGATGGGTTAGTATTTAAGGGCCCTGGTTGCTCTACCAGAGGACCGGTTCAGTTCCCAGAATCCACACTAATGAATGTCTGTAACTCCAGTTGCACAGGATCCAATGTCCTCTTCTGGCCTCCATGGGCACTGTATGCATGTAGTGCACATATACTCTTGCAGGCAAGACATCCATAAACACAAAATAAAAGAATAAAAATACATAAACCACACACACATACACACACACACAAACAAAGAGAGAGAGAGAGAGGGAGAGAGAGAGACAGAGGGAGAGAGAGAGAAAGGGAGAGAGAGAGAGAGAGAGAGGGAGAGAGAGAGACAGAGACAGACAGACAGACAGAGAGAGAGAGAGAGAGAGAGAGAGAGAGAGAGAGAGAGAAGAGAAGAGCATTCATTTCTGCCCTGCATTGAAAAGAAGAGTTGCTTGATTTGAGCTTTTATTTTTATTTTTCTCTGTATGACAGTTTCTCTAAATCCCAAGTAGTCAAGCCAGATTGAACTTAAAAAAAGATGTTATGTTACTTTTTTTTGACCATAAAGAACTTTCAAAAATTGCTTCAGAGACTTTTTAGATGTCCCTCATGTGTATCCCTCTCTGACATCTCACATGAACATAGTAAAATAAAATGATCATTACTTCAGCACTACTAAGGATCTTATTTGAATTTTATTAGCAGCCAAATTGTCATTTTCCTTTTCTAGAGTTCTATTTGGGATTATTGTTTCTGTTATTAAGTTTTTTCCTTAAAAGTCATACATGCATACAATGAAATATAATACCTATCTTCTTCTTACCCCTTCTAACTCCCTGTCATTCTCTTAACGTGCCCCCTCTCTACTTCACTCTTTTTCAATACTCCACTAAATTCGGTTGGTGCTGCTCATACATGCAAGAGTGTGGGTCCATCCTCCAGAGGGAAGGGAATTTACCAGTGACTGCACAGCACAGCTATCATTTTTGAACACTTGCAATTGGCAAAAAAGAACCAACATCCACCATCTTACTCCCCTATCCTACTCTTCGACAAGTCAAGTATTGAGGGAAAATTTCTATGGAGTTAAGAGCAGTTAGTTTTAATATAAAAGAAAAAAAGCCCTTTATGTCTGAGTTTTACGACTGCACACCCTATAAACTTCTCCAAAGTTTGCTGTTTGTAGTTTGGTCTGGTAACCCAGCTCCGATGCATAGTGACTTTCTTATCTGAGAAACTGTTGACATTAATGAAGTTTCCATTAGTTTAATATTGACACTTACCATATCCAGCCTGCCTCGGCGTTCAACAAGACTGGACAAGGCATAGGCTACGATCACACAGGCAGCAAGGGACAAATAAGTGTTGATAATGGCCCTGTACTGTTTTTCCCCAGTTACAGCAATGGCTGAATTAAAGCTGGGCCAAAATATCCAAAGGAAAAGTGTTCCTGTAAATCATAAATGGTATTAGTTATTACAGGGAAGATCCTATTAGGGCATGATTTGCTCTGGGAATTGATACCTGTGATTTTAGGCTTCATCATTTAAGACCTAGGCAGAAGAGGGATTACTGACCCACCATTAAACAAAGCGATGTCCAAAAGAGGCCTTCTGAGCATCTTCAGGTATAGACAAGCAATGGGGTAAACTCATTCTACTCACCAATCATGGCAAACAAGTCAGAGTGGTACACAGATTCTTCATTTTTATGTTCCCATCGGAGGCCAGGCCGATATAAGACACCTGCTACAGCTAAGCCAAAGTAGGCTCCAAAAGCATGGATTGTCATTGATGCCCCAGTGTCAGAGGCCTGCAGGGAAAAATAGCATTTGCATGAATGGAGGTGAAAATGGGTCTCCTTACAGGCAGAAAGACCATGAAATAATCATTTAGGGGAGATGTTAAAGAAAAGATAAAATGAGGCAGAAAAAAAAGAAAAAAATATGACAAGCTCTTGAGACATGCAATGGTGAAGTACTTCTGATGTGGGGTAAAAAATTACCAAATATCCACGAACTTCAGGTTTTATAAAACCAGGATGTATTATCCACCTAACAGAATTGTGTTGGTGCTTAGGTGAGACCATATTCCTAAAGAACCAGGTCCTTAGTGGGCACGCAATCCATGCTAGGCTATTTCAGGTTTGAGAAAGGCTCAGTGAACTACCATGTATTGCACTTGACATGAAACAAAAAGGATTTACATTTATTTGACTTTGCAGATAAAGTTCATTTAACTTATAACTCAAAGACTTGAACCTTAAAAGGTCACTCTATCCCCTTGGTTCTACATCCTGTTATATGCTACATGAAGACCAATTGAATTCCATACTGACTTGAGGAGAGGCATTTTGTTCCCTTTTAAGGATTCTGTATGAATTTAAAGTATTCTGTATTTTGTGTTTCTAGAGAGAAAATTCAGGATGCTCAGCCAGGAGCCATTCCTATTGCAAACCAAGGTAGGGAAGCATCACCAATTTATTTAAAATTTTCAAAGTGGTGCAAGTAGAAGAATCTCCTGGTTTGCTCCATCTTTGACTAGACAAGGATCCAGGGCCCTTGAAGAGCAACTTCATTGGTTTGAGTTCAGTCATCACTGTAGGAATACATGTTTTCAGCTTTCAGTTTTGCTGAACACGTCCATATAGGAGCCTTACTTCTCTTTACCATATGGTTTCAGGAGAGAGATAGGTGACCATTAATTATATTTGGACTTTACAAACACTATGTAAGTCTGTATTCCTCTATAAATGCTCACATATTTGTAGCAAAACAACCCTCTCTATTTCCTTCTCAGAATCCATCAAATCAGTCTTCATGCCTAGAGCCTACAGGGCCTCTGTTAATCTCATCTTCCCATGGTAGCTTCACCAGTTTCTGGACAACTATGCTCATCCTCTGCAACGCAAGCCCCCACCCCCCAACTACCAATGAGCTTCTGTTCTTGAGCTTCTTTTGGCATTAAGGACATGTCCCCTCCTTAGTGACCTGTGAAACTCCAATATGCTACTGTCATTGTCACTTCCACAGACAGCTCCTTCCTTGCTTTTTACTCTATATTCAATAGCTTTCTCAGAACTCCCATTTCCCACTATGTATTTTCCATGTCTTTGAGTCAGTAATCATGCTGCAGTTTATATATGCAATGTCTCCCAAAGGCTCATGTGTGGGAGGCCTGGTCCCCAGTGCAGTAGTATTCAGAGATGTGGTTTTGGGGAAGTGATTGTATCATGAGAAAGGTTTTATATCTTCAATAGATGTTATTGTCTGAAGGGCCTATCATTGAGTGAGCAATTAGGACTTGGTGAAAACTGTAGGAAGCATGTCTTGAGGAGAATGCTTTTGTCCCCAAGCTCTTTCTCCTGGCTTCCCACCTACCAGGAAGTGAGCTGCTTCACTCAAGTGCAGACCACCAGTGTGAAGATCTGCCTCCCTCTGGGCCTAGAAACACTGGAGTCAAGGGCCTAGTGGCTCTGAGCATGTGAACCAAAGGTGTCTTTCTTACCTTAAGTTTCTCAGACGATTTGTCACCAATAGAAATTAGTTTAGAGTGTATATATAATATTTGATTTTTGTCTAACCCACTGTACTTTAAGCTCTCTAAAGACAGAAACCTTAACTAATTTTGTTTTGTTGATAAATCACCAACACTTAGAAAGTTAAAATATTAGTTCTTGAATCAAATATTCAATACAAGTATAAATAAAAAATGTGTATCAGTGTAGTCAGAAACAGCCTACTTATTATCTTTGAGGGAATCAGTAACATTTTCATGTAGAAGAAAAAAATTGAGCACAGAGAAGGCTTTATATGGTGCTATTTATATAGTCATTTAAATATAAGTGGGGATTAGTTATTGATAGGCAACACCATGTAATAAAATGAGTGACAGAGTTAGGATAAAGTGGTTTAAATCCAGATTCACTCAAATGGGTGAATCGTTTAGTACCTGTGATCATTTGACTGCGGATCTATAGTAGTAACAATATAGACACTACCTTCCTTCCATGGTTTTTAAAGATGAGAGGAAATAAAGTACAACTCCCCCTGCCCCATTTTACACTAAGCACTTCATGGATAGTGGTTATTTTTGTTTTTTTTTTTTAACTATTTTGTCTGGAGGCATTCCTGTAGAGATTTGCCTTTATGTAGAGTGGTCATCCATGACATGTGGTGGCCAGAACTGATAGTCAGAGTTTAGTAAATATATTTTCTTATCCTTACCTGAAATAGGCTAGTAACCAGGTGTTCATTGCCAGCAAAGACAGCAATTTCTAGAATTGTCATGATCATCATTTGGATGGGGCTTGTTTTTCCCAGGACAGCGCCAAAAGAAATCAGAACGGTGGCTGTGCTGAAGTCTGCGTTTATCATACTGCGGGTGCAGGAAAGAATAAACTGAGTTAAGAGTGAATTGCACATTGAAATAGAGTAGTAAGTTGCGCTTTGAATGGGGCACTAACCCCACTCATGAGATTTTGCCTTCAGATTTAATTATTTCCCGATTTAGGAATTAGGATGTCAAAATGTGAGCTTGAAGGGGAGGGCACAAGCATTTGTATTCAAAGATACTCACTTTTTGATTCCAATGTGAAATTTCTGTCCTTTGTCATGAAGGAGTCCCTGCACAATCGTGCCCCACTGAAGGCCCAGAGCAGCAAGAAAGAGGTTGAAGCCAACACCACTGAAGCCATATTTCTTTAGGAAGGTCATGAGGAAGCCAAACCCAACGAATATCATGACATGCACATCTTGGAATACTGAAAAAGAGGAAAGGAAAAAAACAAAAAGGCTTTGAATAACAGAGCCCAAAGGATTCTGTCATACTTTTCAGTTAGAAAATGCTTTCATCTTTGTATAAAACTGCAAAAGGAGATCCCTAATTGTCTTGGTTAGTTTTTTTGGCAGAGGAATCTTGATAGAGAAAATGACTCCATTAGATTGCCTACAGACAAGTTTGCAGGGCATTTTCTTGATTGATGATTGATGTGCAAGGCCCAGCTCAGTGTAGGTGATGCCACTCTTGCACAGGAAGTCCTGGATGGTATACAAAAGCAGGCTGAGCAAACATGGCGAGTAAGTCAGTTAGCAGCCACCTTCCAATGGCCTTGGCTCCAGTTCCTGCCTTCGGGTTTTTGCCTTGAGTTTCTGCCATGATTTCTCTCCTTGATGGCCTTAGAGATGAAATAAACCCTTTCCTGCTATTTTTTGACAGAAGGGGTTAGGGCATCTTTAGCCTTTTTCCCCCTGAACTTGGAGTGATGACTCTGCATATAAGAGACAAAGTAATAAGAGTCCCATGGAAAAACAAATATTTGAACGAGTTAGTCTTCACTTTACAAATTTATATAATAGTATAAATTTTTTTGGCAATTTTAGCCAAACAAGAAAATACCTTTGTGGCATTTTTAAGTCATTCCAAAGCACTAAATCAACATTCAGGATTTTTCCTCTTGAGGAACAAATACTTGACTTGTTGTCTGGAGTTCAAGGCTTAGCTCTTCCAGTTCTATTATGGGGTCGATGTTGGACAGGTTCTGTAATGTCTGGGAACTTCAGTATTTCATCTGCTAGATTGGAAAGCCCTATTTTACAGGCTTATCTCCAGTGGGATGAGTTGTTTTCAGAGGACTCACACAGTTCAAATCAATCATGATCAACTATAACATCATCAATACAGACATTTGAATAATGAACCATATAAAATCAAATTTTAGCAATGACATTAACATTGTTATAGGGTTTTTGTAGATTTTCTTTTTCTTTTTTGTCTTACTGGTTCCCTCATATACTATGGTTTCTGATTTTGTGTTTTTGTGGGCTTTGTGTGTATATGTTTCTTGTGGTTACTGTTTGCCTGTTTTTTTTCTAAAGAGAGAGAGAGAAGGAAAGGGAATGGAGTTGCATAGGAAGGGAGTTGGGGAGAATCTTGGAGGAGTTGGGGGAGAGAGAAGTGTGATCAGAATATATTGTATGATTTTTTTTTCAAGTAAAAGAAGAAAACTCCATTAATAATACTAGGAGTATTGGCAATCTCTTATGATCCAATTCTATATATACAAAAATAAACCAATTAGATAAAATCAGAACCACGCAAAAGCAGAGAGAGAGAAAGTGAAAGGCTTAAGTGATGGTTGGGCATTAAATATTGCAGCCAAGATTTAAACAGAAAGAGGCATACAGAGATGTCTCAGAGAATGCTGACATCAGAAACCAACTGATTCACAAAATGATAGGGCCAACATTTGAACTCAGCTCTGAGTTTTCCCATTCCTTCCTTAGTTGAGTAAGGTAGGAGTGTCGTTACCCCAAGCAGAACCCCGGCTTTTCAGGTGTGCAGAGAATCCTAACCAGATGCGCCTCCTCTTTTCCTCCTCCTCCATTCTATAGTCAAACCCACAGGCTGAGGGTGGGAGACCATGCTCTCCATTCAAACTTGGCTACTCTGGTTGAGGTGGCTAAGTGCTGTCAGATTCACCCTTAGGCAGGCTTTTACCTCCCATTTGCCCTGGCTTCCTTGATGGTAGCCTTATATTTTTCATTCATTCTGGAAAATGCTCTTGTCTTGGTGGGAGCCATAGCTCTTTCCCAGATCTGTGTTCACTGGAGACATTCTCCTTCTTGGGAGGGAATGGACTACCTGATGGCACATGAGCCATGTTTTAGAGCCCGTTGTGGGATTAGACAAGGCCCTTTTCTTTCCAAATGTGTTTCCTTGTTACTGATCTTCATTGTATTGACCTCATTCTGTACTTTTCTTGGGAACACTAGAACCTGAATAAGATACTGCTAAATAGCTGTCAACTAGTAACAATCTCTGAAACATTTAAAATATAAGTGACCACTTGTATGCATTTTTAAAAAAAAGTTGTCTAGCACCATTTTTCTTTTATGTGTTTATATTTGATCATACCATTGGAATGCAATAAGAAAAACAAAATAAAACAAACAAAAAAAACTTGTATGACTTTTCTTAACCATGACTTTGGCAAATCTTTCTAGAACTGTGTTATGTCTTCTTTCAAGGAAGGCTTGGGTTAGATATTGACCAAATGGTCTTCTAGTCTGGACTTTATTTTATTTTGGTTTGCGGCTGGGAGCCCAAAGCTCAGTTCGGTGACTTATTTGTAATCGTAATGCTAGAATGGACCAATACAGGTTTATTTATTTAGTTTGTTTCTTGGTAGTTGTGTACGTGAATATACAATGTATTTAAGCCATATCAGAACACTCCCTTTTCTAGGTGTTTCTTATTCCTTCTCTTTTTAAAATAACCCATCAAGTTCCATTGTTGTAGGGTGCTGCCCTGTGGACCATGGGCAACCCACTATGGATCACAGATGATCAGAAAACTGACTCTTCCTCCGCTATGAACCATCAGCTGTGGGTAGCTCCTCTGTTAGAGGTGGGAGACCCTGAGTCCCGCTCCTTTTATGCTGCGTGTTGACTGGATTAAACTTAGGTAGGCCTGTGAAGGAAGCCATAGTTGCTGTGAGTTTAAAAGAACAAATGTCATGTCCTAAAGACATTACTTGCAGCAATCTCGCCCCTCTGGCTCTTATATTCTTTCAATCTGCTGTTAGGTGATTGATGCTCCCTCTCAGGGGGGAAGGCATGTGATATAGATGTCCTACTTGGATACTTTATTGTTGTTTTAATTCAGTGTTCAATTTTTCAACATCTTTTATTTTTTTTAGAGTTTATTTTGTATTCCCATCTGTAATCCACTAGCTTTAAGTAACCAACTCATTAAAATTATTTTATCCAATTTTTTAATGTCTCCCATTAGTAAGAATTCTCCTGCAAGATCTATTTTCATTCCCTTCTATGGAAAACTAGACATTTTATATGTGGCATTTCATGTTTTGTTTCAATTCGTGTTACTGGTTTCTGCCACAAGAGGGCATAAGCACTTCATCTGATATTCCAGTTGCTAAGGCACTAATGGAATTTGAAGACTGTTGACATTTCCTGTTTGATAGGGCCAGACCAAAGCAGGTTAGGTAGTCAGGATTGCTTTGAAAGCTTATGAAACCGGGCAAATGCCCACTTAGTTTTGTGCAGCAAGGCTCTGCCTTTAAAACAATAGAGTGAGCACTTTGTGTCCAGGAACTGGGTTTTATTTAGGGGATTGCAGGTGGGAGAGGTTATTTTTCAGCCAGTTTTAAGAGTTTCCTAGATGTCTCTCAACCAGGGGCTCTCTGCATAGGTCTGATTTGTACTGAAAGTGCATTTATCAGCATTTGGGGGCATATTTGGTTGTTGTGATCTAATGCAGTTCAGTAATCATGCTACGTGCACAGCGCAGACCCCACCAAAAGGATTTTTCTAGTTCAAAATGTGCCACTGTTGAGAAACCCTCATCTTAGTCAAATCACGAAAGGTTGTGGAACAGTGCTATAAAGCTTGCTTTTTATTTAAAGTATTTAAAGTGTGTGCTTGTGGGGCACTGAGCAACTGAGCAAACTGATTCAAATCCCTTCTCAATTCCCACTTAACAAGAATGTTTTAGTTAGTGTACAAAATAATGGGTTTTATCCCAACATATTCACACACACACACACACACACACACAATCACTGTACTTTGATTCACATTCACCCCTACTACTCTTCCCTCCCCCACCTCCACTCCCCACAATCATCTCCTTTCTGCCTTCTTCACACTAATTTAGAAGTGGCCCCGATTACCCCTTTTTCTCTTCTCTCACCAATTCCTGCAACCTGAGAAAAAAAACAGTGTTTTGCTTTTTACTTTAAATATTTTTCAGAAACTTGACAATAGAAAATGGGGAAACTGAAAGGTTATTTGACTTGCTGTTTATCATGGAGGGAAGTCAGGACAGGAACCCAAATAGGGCAGGAACCTAGGGCAGGAGCTGATGCGGCGCCCTGGAGGTGTGCTGTTTACTGGAGGTGCGCTGTTGAGTGGCCTGCTCCCTGTGGCTTGCCTAGCCTGCAGCCCAGGGATAGCCCTACCTAAAATGGGCTGATGGGACGCCTCCGCTATCAATCACTAATTATGAAAATGCTTTACAGCTGAAACTTATGGAGACATTTTCTCTACTGAGGTGGTTTCCTCTCAGATAACTCCAGCTTGTGTGTGGAGCTGACATAAGACTAACCAGCACAGATGGCTAGTATCTCATGTTTCATTTGAATTTTCTATTACCTGAGTGCCCTTGTATATCCAATAAATTTTCTTAATCCTAGGTTTCCCCATTCATAAAATAGTAGCAATCTCACTGTATAAGATTATGTATGGGTCTGGACTTTGTTTTTGCTTATCTTCTGATGTCTCCAGTCTTGAGACACATTCCATGTTAAATAAATATTGAATAAGCAAGTTAAATTCATGAATGCATAGGACAATAAGTTTTTTTCCATACATTGTTTTGTTTTATTTTTTCCATTCAAGAACATAATTAAAGATAAAAAAAAATTTTTTTTTTCCTTTCTTCCCCTTCTCCCGGTCCCCTCCCACTACCCCCCACCCCTCCTCCCTCCCCCTTCTTCCTTGAAAGAGGGCATGGTGCCCTGCCCTGTTGGAAGTCCAAGGCCCACCCCCATCCCTC
>PVIU01009636.1:0-75050 GCA_004026605.1 Ondatra zibethicus
CCTTCTTTACTGGGTGTGATGACTCACTCCTATAACCCTAGAACCCAGTAGGCTTAGTTAGGAGGATTGTCCTGAGTTAGAAGCCAGCCAGGGCTACATGGTGAGTTCGAGGGTGTGAAAAACTGCACAGCAAGATGCTGCCTCAAGACAGCAACAAAAGGCTTTCATTCACTGAACTTATCACACTAACAGCTTATTTATCTTTTCTGTTTGCTCACCTTTTGTGTTCCTCCCTGCTATATAAGCTATGTGAAGATAGGAACTTTGGTAAATTCCCTGCTCAGTCCTCAAGATCTAGAACAAGACTAGTATATAACAGACAGCCAACAAGCATGGATTGAATCGATGGCTACATATACATTAATAGTATTCAAACAGCAGGCAACAGTAATTTTATAAGATGTATTACTAGATATGCACAATGCTGATAGATATTCTTGTGAACTAGAAAGAAAAACACATAATAATGTATTATTATAGAGATAGTAATATAGTAAAATGATATAAAGATTAATCTTGCTTCAGTTGGGAGCATCAAAGATGAAAATCACAGACTAGAAAACTGGCCTTCCAAGCCCAGTGCTCTTAATCAAAGAGATTCATCTATGAGAGTAAAAATAAAACTAAACTACTTATTTTTTTTACTTTTCAAATTACGTTTTTAATTGTACATACAAATTATATATACAATAGTACAAGTATAAAATTATGAATAACAAATTAGCATACCTAAATGTGTGCTACCTATTCTTAATTTTTGATGCATGTATTATGCAACCAAAATGATCTTTCAAAACTAGACTAACAGATCAAAACTTTAAGCTGTATCTTTAAAAAATAACCAAGAATGTGCCTCCTAAACAGAAGTAACACAGCACATTCCAAAACAAAGATAGCAATCTCATCATATGAAAAGCAAGAGATTAATCTGGAAATTAGAAGATACTTCATCAGCCTGGGCTGTGTAATGAACACGAGGAATCCATAGGACATGAACTAGAAAGCTGCACTTTGGGGAAAGAATTGAAAGGGAAGGAATGGCAAGATGAGAGGGTGTTTGTGTTTTGCTTTGTTTTGTTTTTTAACTAGACTATTCATCTAGCCGAGGATGAATTTGCAGGGTATACAGCTGGAGACTTGAGCAGCCTTAGGAAATACTTCCATCCTTTCAAAGACGACAAGGGTCTAAACCAGGGCTGGATCATAATGTGTGGGGGAGAGGAGACACAATTGGGACTGTTAAGTGAGTTTCCTTTGGTCTAGAGCTGCTTCCATAGACAAATTTGTCCTAAATATTTCTCTATGCATAATGAACTATAAGCTAACTTTAACAGACTGCAAGGTATTCTTATACCAATTCCTGAAACTCAGCCAATCAAATTAGCCAGCCTTCAGCCAACCACAGGCAGCCAACTGTTCAAATGAGGTTCAAATAAGGCTAACAAACTTTAACCAATCAAACTATCTCAGTACCTCACTTCCACTTTCCATATGTCATTTCCTCTCCTCTGCTTAAATATAATCTGTCCATGTGGCAGGGTGGAGCATACGAAACCATTTTTGGCCCAGACTGCTGCCCAATTTTTAAATCTCAATTAAAAGCCAATTAAGATCTGTAAAACTAGATTTAATTTTGCAATTTTCTCTTTTAGCCAAACATATTTTGAGGTAAAATCAGTAAGTCTCAGTGATAATTAGACATGGGTTTCATATCTTAGGTTAAGTACAACTGTGAGAACAGAAGAGCTGAAATAATTGTGAGAAGGAAGTTTTCCTTCTTTCACACAGCACAAGAGCTGGTTAAGACTGGCTTTCTTCTCAGAGGGACACAACTCCTTCTACCGCCTCACTGTACTACCCCCGGTGGGGACTTCCATCTCCTGAATTACTTCACTGCTAGAGTTGGGTCCATGCCCCTGTGATACAGGCAGAAGAATAAAGGAAGGGTAAGAATGGGGTAAGCTCAGGATTTTTAGAAAAACTTCCTTCACGGCTTGCACCTACATTTCACCAGTGTTGTCTGACACTATTCCTGAGGAGACATGAACAGATGTCTATCCATCCCAGAAAGAGAACTAACTGAAGTTAGGATTCCACAAAAATCCAAGTCAATGAGCCAGTGAATTTTATTGGGGTGATTTACAGGAATATGGAAGTGGGGTTATTCGCAGAGCAGACATAACTCAAAGATACTGCAACACCAAAAGCTAGCATGGGTGACAAGCTCACAAAAGCTGGCAATCTGGAGCACACTGAACAGCCCACAGGCAGCTCAACCCGTTGAAGAGTGTCTTTTCCAGGCAGTTAGCTCAGTTGGTCTGAGCCTCTTCCAGGCAGCCCAGCTGGTCTCTGCCTCTCCTATGCTGCTTTGCTGTTTTCTGCCACTTTCAGGCAGTTCAGCCTGTCGGAAAGTCTCTCTGTAGTCCTTACTCTTAGATAAACCTGAAAAGGGAGGTGCCTAGTGCATCTGGTCAGTTTTGCAGACTCCCTGAAGCTTTTGGGCTATTTACTTCCAGAGTCTGAATGAACCCCTCTATAGAATATTGAGTCTTATGCCCGGAGCAGTGATGCTTGCCTTTAATCCCAGCATTTGGGAGACAGAGGTAGATGGATCTCTGTTAGTTCAAGGCCAGCTTGGTTTACATAGTGAGTTCCAGAACAGCCAAAACTATGTGGTGAGACACTGTCTCAAAAAGAATATTTTGAGTTTTAAGAGCTTCACTCCAAGACTGATTGTTTTATATGAGAGGAAATTGTTACACAACACCCAGATAGCCCTGGTTGTAAGGGAAATTGTGAAATGCACAGTTTATCCTAAGTCCTAGAATAACATTTTTCCATCTTACCTTTGAAACAGTAAAGTAACTATGAGATGGCAACTACCATTCTCCATGGGGAATAAAGAAAGAGTACTCTAAAGACACAGAAACAACACAGACTCTCAGAGAGTACACACAACAGCACCAGCAGTGACCGGAAGCAAACCTACCAGGCAGCTCAAGGCTGGACGCCTAGATTCTGGAGCCAGTTCTGTACTAGGTGCATGGAGCCTAAACAGGATTCTGTGCTGTGTGCCTGGCCATAATGGAAAGTACTGTAAGGGCTCCATTCCTTAGCATTGCACCAGATGCTGCTGGAAACCCAAAGTGAAGGCTGAACCAAATTGAGACATTCTCAACACCCTGAATCTCCTTCCCCAGTCAGAATCAAGTCTCACTAGGGTACTGCAGAGTCGGTCCAGACTGCGTGAGACCTGAAGTAGGCAGTAGCTGACCTCCCTCCATGGAGACTCACCAGCAGAGGGCATCTCAGCAACCCATCATCACAGTTCCAAAGAAAGAATAAGGGACTTTAAGTTTAGGAAACTCACACTGCATGTCCTTCCACATCAGCTAGAGTCCTGTGGAGCAATAGACCCTTGAGAAACACAGAAAGTATGCTATGTGGCAGGCCAGCTACCATGTTGCTAAATCTGGTTCAGAGCATCAGACCTCAAGCCACACAGACTGTGGAGATGATGTGGGATGTCCTTCTGTATATGTGTTGCTTTTATTGGCTAATGAATAAAGCTATTTCAGCCAATAGCTTAGCATAGTAAAGCCAGGTGGGAAATTCAAACAGATATATATATATATATATATATATATATATATATATATATATATATATAGAGAGAGAGAGAGAGAGAGAGAGAGAGAGAGAGAGAGAGTAGGCAGAGTCAGAGAGACACTGCGTAGCTGTCAAAGGAGAAGGATGCCAGAAACTAAGGTAAGCCACAGCCCCATGGTGATATACAGATTAATAGAAATTAGTTAATTTAAGATATAAGAGCTAGCTAGGAAACACCTAAGCTATTGGCCAAACAGTGTTGTAATTTATACAGTTTGTGTGTGATTATTCGGGTTTGGGTGGCCTGGAATGAAAGATCAGTCTCTGTTTACACAGAGATAGGTGAGTTAAGGAAGTCTGAGCCAGATCCAAATCACCAGGAACCCTGACATAGCTGGGAAGGGCTACATGGGTCACAGGAAGTTTATGACAGAACTAGGGTCCATGTCCTGAGAACAGAATGTTGGTTCTCTGTCAAGAAGAATTACTGGATGAGAACATAATAACTGTTTTAGTTATTGAACACATCAATTTTAATTTACTACTCATTTGTGTTTACATTGTTTTTAATGTTTAATTTTTATTCTTACTTTCTTTTTCATATTTTAATCTACTCTTTGAAAATATGAAATTCGTTATCTTTGGAAAACACACACGTGTTTTTAAATATCTACCTCCATGTCCTCCCCTGCAATTCCTCCCAACACCCTCCCACTATACATATCTCCTTCCCTACTTCATGAACTCTTTTTGAACCCACTGAGATTTCTTAGTGCTATAACCATGTACACAAGAATAGAGCCATTCACTGGGTCATGGGCAACTACCAGGAACCACATCCCTGAAGAAAACTGACCCACCTGCCTACATCAACCACCATCTTCTAGTAGCTTCCTGAGTAGGAGTGGGGCTTTTTGAGCTCTTCCCCATCAATGGTGGAGTTTTGATTGACTTGATCTTGTGAATGTCTTGTACAGGCAACAACAGCCATCACCTTTGTGTGTTTGATGGCCCTGCCATTTCCAGAAAAGAGTGTTTCTCAGCAGTACTCTGAAACCTCTGGCTCCTCTCCCTCCCCCACAATACTCCTTGAACTTGGGAAAGGGACTATGTTCCATTCATGGATAAGCAATTCACAATTACTTATTCTCTGCACTTTGCCCAGCTCTGAGTCTCTATCAGTTCCCATCCACTGTGTCTTAGAGTTACTGCTGTTGTGATTAAACACCACAGCCAAACAACTAAAAGAGACAGGGTAGGCTTATTTGGCTTATACTTCAATGCCACTGTTTAATATTGAAGGAAGTCAGGATCAGGAACTTAAACAGGACAGGAACCTGGAGGCAGGAGCTGATTCAGAGGACATGGAGGGGTGTTCCTTACTAGCTTGTTCACCATGCCTTCCTCAGCTTGCTTTCTTCTAGAACCCAGGACCACCAGTGTTGTAAGCTGTGTTGGAGTGACTTTTGTTGGGGACCAGCTTTGACTGAGATTTGCATGTTCGAGGGGAGAAGTGTGAGGATTAGAATTATTAAGCAAAAGGAACAGAGATATGAGAGAAATAAAAGACAGAAACACAGAACAGCATCAGGAGGGAAATTCAGTGAATGTTGAATCCACATGCTTATATACTTCACATGTTTATATACTTCACTCCAAAAAGGGAGGGGTAGGCAACAGACTTCATTAGCATGATATAAGGAATAGATTTGAATTCTCCGACCTTTGGTCCAGGTGGAGCAGATCCACTTCTATACTCAAAATACTAATAACCACACCCTAGGTCAGAATCTCTTGTTTGTAGCCACACCTGTTGTTCACAACTTTGAAAGAGCAAAACTAAGCTTAAACTCTCTGACCTTTAGTCAAGGTAGAACAGACTCACTGTTGGAACCATTTTTAGTAGCAAAACACATGGCGTGTTCTTTGAAATGAATGGCTTTCAAGACAATGGAGAGATTCCTAACATTGTCGAGGCTGGCCACTAAGCAGTAAGTACCTCGTCTGGAACGCGCTGGGTTAGGAGAGGCATGGATGCTCCTTTTCCAAACCTCCGAAAACCAGCCCACTCGCCGCACAAGGGGTGCCCCAGGCACAGGCCCCTGCCTCCGAGGTGACGTTCGACACCTCAAGGCCCTCTCCTTGATTCCAAATGGTCCCAACATCTCACATCTGTGGACCCCCACACACTAGCCCAATGATGGCACTACCCACAATTGGACTGGGCTCTCCCACAACAATCATTAATTAAGAAAATGCCCTCCAACTGGATCTCCATTGAGGTTCTCTCCTTTCAGATAACTAACTTGTGTCAAGATGGCATAAAATTAGCTAACACACACTGCAAAAAGAATGTTCTCTGATGAGGGTTGATAGTCACATTAATCTATGGATATAAAATAAATATTTAGTTATTATGTTCATTAGACAAAAGAAGGCTAGTAGACTCTTCCTTGGGGTCAATGGACTCTCCTAGCCATGTGTTCATGTTGAGGCTTATCATATCAGATTTGAGTTACATCCTATGTAGTAAGCCTTAAATCTGAGTCACAGGACATAGAAAAATCAATCTAGGACGGATGTGGGAACTTCCTCCTGATTAGCTAGCTTTCATGGAGTCAGGATCTGCTATTCCGCTGCTGAGGGAGGAAAGTAATCAACAATAATCACTCAGTTGTGAAAAATGAGAGCTACAATAATCACTGACTTGGCAAAATATGCCCATTGAACAGGGGCTTGAATGCCATGAGAATGACCCACAGCTTTCTTATTGGATGTAAGGCCATCTCCAAAGGAAGAAACTTATTTCTGGCACTAGTTTTACTTCCCTTTTCTTAATATACAACATATCATTTTTAGATTTTTAAAATACTTTAATTTTTCATACTTTTAATTTTTGTTAGTATGTATACTTTTGTTTTTATTTCATTATTATTTATTATTATTTTGTTTTAATTTTTCATACTTTTAATTTTTGTTAGTATGTATACTTTTGTTTTTATTTATTTTAGATTTATTTTGTTTACTTTGTATGTCTTTTGTCTGCATGTACACACACGTGTGCCTGGTGCCCACACAGGTCAAAATATGGCATTAAATCCTTTGGAAATGGAGGTATAGATGGTTCTGAGACACTGAGTGTGTGCTGGAAACCAAAATCTGGGTTCTCTGCAAAATCAACATGTGTAGTTACCACTGAATCATCCTCTCCAGCTGTGTACACTTACATCCTAATAGCTTAGTTGATATGTTGTGACTAGTATCTTGTTGGAAATGTTCCCATGTCTGACCTCTTCTGTCCTTCAAACCTAATATACAATATTTTCTCTTCTGCTTTTTAAACCTCTAATCATATATTTTCCCTCCCCTTCTTACTCCCTTCCATGTTTACTCTTCATTTCACTATGTAGCTATGCTAGGTTTTCTCCAGCAAGGATCCACAAATTCATATGTCAAACCTTATAGGGAACACAAGACAAGAACACAGTACCTTCCCCTGCAGCTAACAATGAGTCTTCTCTGTCAGGCTATCATGGTTGTTACTGCATTCATCTTACCCTGAACATTAATCCAAGTGAAATCAGCTTACCAGAAAGACACCCTTAAAACAAAACAAAGAGTGGGAAAAGGGTAAAACTGCAATTGAGAAAATATATACATCCCATCAGATGTACAAAACACAGCAAAAACAACAAAAAAAGAGACAATTGACAACACTGCACTATTACAGCCTCGAAAGCTGGCAGCCTCTTCACATCAGAAAATAAAGATAATGAGAAAAAGAAAGATAATGAGATAAAGCGGAACTTCCAGGAAAAGATTTCAGAGTCTAATTCTTTTGAAATAATACTTTTATTAATGTTTTGAGAATTTCAAGCAACCTATTTTGATCATATTGATCCCAACTCCTCCCAGATCTTTCCAACTTAATGTAATCTCTTTTTTAAAAAACACATTGAATCCACTTTGTGATTCCCAAATACTCTTGGTGGTGGTAGACCTACCAAGAGTCACACCCTTAAAGAAAACTTACTTATTCTCTCTCTCTCTCAGCAGTTATCAATTACCAATAGCTCCGCGGGTAGTGGTGGAATCTTGTGCCCACTAACCTGCCTCCATTCTGGGATGCTGTTTGACTTGAGCTTGTACAGTCCTTGAACATGCATCACAGATGCTGTGAGTTCATATGTGCCACTACCCTGTTATGTCCAGAAAACACTGTTTCCTTTAGTCTTTTAACATCTATGGTTATTACAATCTTTCTGCCCCCACTTCAGTGATGTCGCCTTAGCCTTGTGGGGGAGGAGTGTGATATAGATGTCCCATTTAGGTCTGAGCACAGAGTCCAGTTTTTAAAAAGGTTCAAAGGCCATGTAGAATACTAAGTGTGGGCATAGATTTAACTCAGATATAGAAAGAAAACTTACAAAGTCAATTCAACTTATACACAAGAAACACAAATCTAGATATAGCAGGGAAAAGGATATCATAACTGAGAAAATTCCCCCTGTGAGACTGAGACTGGCCTGTGGACAATTATATAAGACATTTTATTGATTAATAATTAATATAAAAGGAACCCACCCACTGTGGGCAGTGCCATCCTTGGGCACATAGTCCTGGATGGTAGGTAGAACAAGTCATGAGGAACAAGTCATTAAGTAGTGATCCTATATGGCCTCTACATCAACTCCTGCCCCCAGGTTCACGCCCTAAGTTCCTGCCCTGACTTTGCTCAGTGATGGACTGTGATGCTAAATGGTAATCTGAAATTAACCCCTTCTTCCCCAACTTGCTTTTGGTCATGGTGTTTCATCATAGCATAGAAACCTAAAGCAGTTACCAAAGTACAGGATAGAACTGGTATCTTAGAGAAATGGTCTTAAACTATGAAAGAAAATTTCATCAAGGAAGCAGAGAAATTGAAGAAGAAATAGAAATTCTTCTAGCAAAGGAATCACTCAATCAAAAACATAAATTACACAGCTGAAAGCATAATAAACAAGACCAAGCAGAAAAACAAATATCAGGAATGGAGGTGTCTTAGGTTTCAAATGTCATAAAACAACATGATCAAAACAAGTTTGACAAAATACAGTTGTTTCATCTTATAGTTTATAATCCATGGTGGAATAAAGCAGGATAGGAAATCAACACAGGAAACCTAGGAGCAGGAATTTGTAACAGGAAAGAGTGGGCTGCTTGTCGTCCCAGCCGCCCCGCCCCACCAGCTTACAGCCGAAATAACCACACAGAAATTGTATTAATTAAATTACTGCTTAGCCCATTAGTTCTAGCCTCTTACTGGGATTCAACCCATTTCTAATAATCTTTATGTCACCATGAGGTTATGACTTACCGGGAAAGATTCAGCATATCTGACCTGGCAACTCCATGGCGGCTCTCTCTCTCTCCTTCTTCCTCACAGAATTCAGTTCTGCCTTCTCCGCCTACCTAAGTTCTGCCCTATCAGGCCAAGCAGTTTCATTATTAATTATCCAATGAAAGCAATACATAAACAGAAGGACCTCCTACACCAGGAATTAACATAGAAGCCACAAAGGAAGGCTAGTTGTTTGTTTGCTTGGCCTGCTTACTTAAACCACCCAGGACCACACAACCAGATGTGGTCCTGCCCACAGTGAGCTGGAACCTCCAACACCAATTATTAGTCAAGAAAATGCCAGACAGAATTTCCTATAAGTCAGTTTGATGGAGATTTTTCTCAATTGACTCCCTCTTCCTAAATGATTCTAGCTCAGTGTTTCCCAACCTGTGTGTTGTGACCCCTTTGGGGAATCAAATGACCCTTTCACAGGGGTCATATATCAGATGTCCTGAATATCAGATACTTACATTATGATTTATGACAGTAGCAAAATTACAGTTATGAAGTAGCAACAGAAATCACTTTATATACATGTGGAGGTGCTTAGTCTTTCTGAAACTTGATATGCCATGTTTAGTTGCTACTCATGAGAGACCTGCCCTTTCCTAAACAGGAGTGGATTGGGGTGGGAACAGAAGAGGTGATGGGGGAAGGATTGGGAAGAGAGGAGGGAGGGGCAACTGTGGCCATTATGTAATTAATCTTAAAAAAGAAACTAGGAAAAAGATAATGTAATCACATTTTCAAAACAAACAAAAAATAATAATTTTACGGTTGGGGGCACCACAACAAGAAAACCTGTCATAGCATAGAAAGCTTGAGAGTCACTGTTCTAGCCTGTTTCAAACTGACATAAAACTAACAAACACAGGAGGAAAAGTGAAAACAATGTGATATACAGGCATACTTGAAAAAAATCAATGAACATAACCCAAACTTGTAATTGTAAGAAACACTTAAGAGAACAAAGCTAAAAATTCTTAAGATAGAAGAAGGGTCTGGGGAAAAAATATAATAGTTTAAACAAGCAATTCAGTGAAATAATAGCTAAGAATTTCCCAAACCTAGACCAAGACATGCAAATACAAGAGGAACTTAACACCCTCCAGAAAAGAAACCCCTTACAACATGTTATAGTAAAGATGTCAAAAATACAAATCAAAGAAACCATACTAAAAGCTTAAGAGAAAAATTACTACAAATATGGAGAGGAAAAAACATCAGAATAACATTCAATCCCTTGTCAACAACCCTAAAAATCTAACAAAGAATGGAATGATATATTCCAAGCCTTGAAAGTGAATGATTGTCAACCAAAATTGCTATATGCCTCTAAATGGCCTATTAAAATAGATGGAGAAATAAGAGTATTTCAAGATAAACACAGTTAAGGCAATTCATAATAGTTTAGCCAGCACTGCAGGAAATTCTCATAAAAAATACTATACACAGAAGAAAGAGATAGTTTCACACAGGAGAACACATAAAAGCAACAGATACACAACAGGGAAAACAATGGAAAGAATCAATCACGTATACACAGAAAATCAGCAAACATCCAACACTAACAGGAGATTAAAAAAATACCCAACAACAAACATCAAGATACTAAATAAGAACAAATCATTTTTATTATTATCTTGAATGCAAATTGTCCTAACTCACCAATTAAATGACACAAACAAATGAACTTGGTTGAAAAACAAGATCCAACTATCTGCTGTCTCCAGGAAACTCACACATCTAGGAAAGACATCCAGAAATGGAAAGTGCAAGCTTCCATATGAAATTACCAAGAAAGAAGAATCCAAAACAAGCTGGCATAGCAATTGTCACTTCTGATAAAATAGGTTTTAAAACAAAACTAGCTAGAAAAGATAAAGAGGGCCACTAAGTATTGATAAAAGGAACAAGTCATCAAGAGGACATACTTAATATAAAACATCTATGCACCATATATGAGGCCCCAATTTCATGAAATAAACACCAACAGGCATAAAGGCAGCATGAGTATAGACATTATACTAGATGAAGGACCTCAGTATCACACTCTTGTATCTGTAAAGTCTTCCAATTAAAAAGCAGCTAAGAAGCCAGTTAAATTACAGATCAATTGGACTTCACAGCTGTCTGAATATTCCTCCCAGCAGATAGAAAATATATATTGTTTTCAGAGGTAAACAGAAGCTTCTCTGACTTTACCCACACTATAGACCACAAAATAAGCCTTATAAATAGAAAAAAAAATAAAAAATAATCCCCAGCACCCGCACCCAGTTACACCCCAGTGGACTAAAACTAGAAACCAATAGCAAAACTTACACATACTTGAATGAACAGTAAGCTTCTAGGTGAACGGAGTCGTGGAAGCAACCAGGGTAGGGAAGATGAAAAGCTCCCTAGAATCAGGTGAAAATGAAAGCAGAGGACAGCCTACAGAAATCCGAAGCAACTAAGGCTGTCCTAAGAGCAGAGTTTATAAACTGTGTTAACATTTAAATAATCGCAAATACCAAAAGTAAATAACCTATTGGTGTGACTCAAAGCTTTAGGAAACCAACAAGGGTCAACAAGGTGGCTCATCATGCAAAGTTCAATCTCCAAAACCCACATGAAGTGGCAAGAAGAGAACTGATTCCACAAAGCTGTTTTCTGTCCCCACATATACATTGTAGCCTATGTGCCAGACACCCGTTATCATGTACACATATACTGGCACACTCACATGCACACATACACACACACATGCACACACAGATACAAATAATAATTATGATAGTGATAATGATGATAATAATAAATAAAATTTAAAAAGAATGCCAAAGAAAAGCCAAATTCAAATTTATCAGGTAGTAAGAAATAATAAAAGTCAAGGCAGAAGTTAACAAAATAGAACAATATGGAGAATTGTGAAAGAAAGGGGAGTTGTTACAACAGATTTTAGTGAAGCCCGGAGGCTCATCAGGGAATACTTTAAAAATGTATATTCCAGCAAGTTGGAAAAGCCTGAAGAAATGGATAAATTTCCATGCAAAAATGACCCACTGAGATTAATGCCAGAGAAATAAAGAATGTAAACAGATCCATAACAAGCATGAGACTGAACCTAATAAAACATCTCCACACAAAGAAAAGCCCAGGGCTGGGTGGATTTACTGTCAAATTCTACCAAACGGTCAAGGAAGATACCAGAGCTCAAACTGTTCCATAAAATAGAAAAGGAAAGAACACTGCCATGCTCATTCCACAAAACCAGAATAGTCCTGATACCAAAGCTGGATAAAGACAACAAGAAAAAATAACAAAAACCTACAGATCAACCTTCCTAATAAATATAGATGTGAAATATAAAATAAATTCAAGATCACATTAAAGAAGATCATACAATATGCTCAAGTGGTTTTCATCCCAAGAATTCAAAGTTAGCTCAACATTCACAAATCAATAAATATAATGCATATTGTACTGACTGGTTTTGTATGTCAACTTGACACAAGTTAGAGTCAGCAGAGAGGAAGGAGCCTCAGTTGAGGAAATGCCTCCATGAGATCCAGCTATAAGACATTTTCTCAATTAGTGATCAGTGGGAGAGGGTCCAGCCTATGGTGGATGGTACCATCCCTGGACTGATGGTCCTAGGTTCTATAAGAGAGCAGACTGAACAAAGCCATGGGAAGCAAGCCAGTAAGCAGCATCTCTCCATAGACTCTGAATCAGCTCTGCCTCCAGGATCCTGACCTGTTGGAGTTCCTGTCCTAACTTCCTTCAATGTTAAACAGTAGTAATAATGTGCAATCCAAATAAACCTTTTCCTCCCCAATTTGCTTTTTAGTCATGGTGTTTTTTGGAGCAATAAAAACCCTAACTAAGACACATATTAATAGACTTAATGACAGAAATTGCCTAAAAAGACATTGGACAAAGTTCAATGCACCATCATGGTAACAGCCCTGAAGCATCTGGGACTAGGCAGAACAAACTTCAAAATAATAAAAGCTATATGTGAAACCCATGTAGCCCACATTATACTAAATGAAGAAAATCAAACTATTTCTACTAAAATATGGAACTAGACAAGGGCACCTACCCTGTTTACTGTTATTCAATATAGTACTTACAGTCTTAGCTAGAACAACAAAACAAAAGAAAGATGTAAAAGGGATGAAAAGTGGGTGAAGTTAAACTAGCCTAATTTGCAGATGACATGATTATGTACTTCAAAGACCCCATGAATTCCACAGAAAGCCATCTAGGCCTGATAAACACTTTCAATAAGGTAGCAGGATACAAAATCAGCGTATAAAAACAAGTAGGTTTTGTAGAAACCAAAAATGAATTTGCTGAGAAGGAAATCAAGAAAGCAAATGTTGGTGAGGATGTGGGCAAAGAACCCTTATTTACTCTTAGTGGGAGGATAAACTCGTGTAGCCACTATGGAAATGAATGTTGAGTATTCTCGTAAACTAGAAATGGAATAACAGTATGACCCAACTGTACCACTCTTGGGTATCTGCTCAAGACTCTACATCCTGCCACAGTGATACTTGCACATCTGCTTATCACTGCTTACTTACAATAGATAGGAAAATGGAATCAACCTAGATGTCCATCAACAGATGGATGCATAATGCAGTTAATGCAGTGCATATATATGATGGAATTTTATTTAACTGTAAAGAAAAATGAAATTTGCAAGAAACTGGATGGAACTGTGACGCAAAGTAATCTTGGCTCAGAAAAACAAATATTCTATATTCTTTCTATGTGCTCATTCTAGACTATCCTGTTAAATATGTAAATCTGTGTGGTAGTAAATATGGGTAAAACTCAGGAAACTGGAGAGGAGACCTGTGGGGGCCCAAAAATGTGAGCCTATTTCTACCTTGTCTGATGGTCAGAGAGTTTGGAGGTTGCTAAAAATTGTTGACAACAACCAGGGCTACACATCTTGACTCAGTTCCTTTGACATTAAGATGGCCCCTACAGGTAGATCCACTCCACCCTGAGAGATGGTCCCGATATGCAACCTACTTCTGCTCCTTCTTTGGTAATAGGAGGTTGCATGGAGAATGGCTGCCTTCAGGTTACTTGGTCTAGTGTGGCTTCACAGCCTAAACAACAGAATGCTAATGACTTTGATGCCTCAAAGTGTTAAAACAATTAACTGTTCAAGTTATCCTTTGCTTCATGTTAAAGAAGTCTTTTGTTGCCTTCTTCCCCCTTTTGTATTGGGGTATAAAAGTGTATGGAAAGTTAAACAGGGATTTTCAGTATTCACTGGAACTCCCTCCTGATACTATCCTATGTTTCTGTTTTATTAGTTTTCTTGCATCTTTATCCTCTTTACTATTTTTTCTGATCCTTGTGCTCCTACCCTGGCAAGTGGTATTTTTGTTAAAGTTGGTCCCCGACAGAGACCATAAAACTGGAGGGGGGAAAAGAGGCCTTAAACTCTACTGTCTTCCCCAGAAAAGAAATAAATAGAAAGGAAATGATGAGGGCAAAGGTTACAACTAAGAAAGGAGATGTAGGAGAGATGAGGTGAAATGGGGAATCAACCAAAATGGAGTGTGATGAAATGCCATGTGAAAACCTGTTACTTTGTAAGCTAATTTTAAAAATAAAACATTTAAATAAAGAAAAAAAAAGAATAGGGATTAGTTGTTACCTTCAAGATGGGGTTTACACTAACTCAATGAGAAAACTATAAAAGTAGAAGAAAGTTGAAGTGAAACAATGATAAGTTGAATTGCTTTAAAGTTTAGCTTACAATGCCTGCAAGATATTTCTAAATGTCCCATAATTAGTTAGTAGAGACTGACATAAATTTAGAGATCAACAGTGTATGAGCTAAAAGGACCAAGGAAGAATGTAGATGTGAATATTTATATATTCACATATGAGAACCATGAGGTGAAGACAGAATCCTGGGCAGTTGTTGAAGGCTGTTTCTAGCATTTAATAACATTCAAAAAGGTGAAATCACCTATTAAGGAGTCAAAGAAGCAATATTCAATGTTTTCACAAAAATATGATATGTCTACAGGGAAGAGTGAGTGAGTATCTGTGTGAAATGTAGTTGAGCATGTAACAAGATGTGAAGGCTGATGGAAAAACAGTGATTGAGGGTCATGAAGACATTGGTAGTAGTACTAAGGGGATTTTCATCAGAGTTGAAGTGCTGGCAGGTAGGTGGGATGTAACCCAGGCTGTTTTACATCTATGAATAAGGACATAGTCCAGTACCACTGCACTTCAGTGAGCCTAAAATCCCTGGGATCTGGTGGAGATGCAGGCTGTGGGGAAAGGGATGGAGATTCTGGATTGTGAAGGACACAGTCTTGTTATCAGAATAGTAGACCTTGGTGGCACACAGCAAAGTCATCTAAAGGACTTGCTAAACCTCTTTCACAGACCCCTGCACTTAGAGTGTCTGATTCAGAACATCAGGAACGGGGTCTGTGAAGATGCATTTCTAAAACGACCCCAAAGGATGCCATCAAGGGGAAACCACACACAGCTAAATACTTGTTTAGATGACAGATCAAAGAGAAGCTGGGCCAGAGCTAAGGAGACATCAAAAGAGAAGGGGCATTTGTTGGAATTTCTACCTTGGCTTTGGTGTTGGCAGTACCAGAGCCAGCAAATTCACACTCTCATTGGGAGATGTGTAAATATCCACTGTAAGCTGGTCTGATATATATTCTCATGCTTCCTTCTTCCATATTTTCTACAGATTAGCCTGCATCATAGATGTACTGGGATACTTATTGAGCCAACCATCTGTATCTAGTTTCACAGTCTGTGAGTAAAATCAATATGTAATACAAAGAAATCAAAATAGCCTGGTGTTTCTAGCCAGGATAGCCTCCTTCAGCATAAATGAATGTGTTCTTCTTAGAAACATCAGCCTACTCCATTCGATATTTTGTTTGTTTTCTAAGTCAAAATTATTGGATCACCTACTGATTACCAGGGTTAACTAACTATTCTGATTATATCAGTGCATAGTTCAACTTCTCCAGATGTAAGAGTTACTCTTCCTGTTGGTTTCCTCAACAAAGAACTCCAATAGCTGAGGCAAATGAAGAAACCTGCCCATCGCTCACCAGCAGCTTAACCTGAATCGGCATAGCAGAAAGGGGTATAACTGAGCTGTGGGGTAGAATTCAAGGAAGAAAAAGGTAGAATTCAAGAGACAATGAAAACATAGAAATAAAATTGGTGCCTTCTTCATGCTGAATATATTCTATAATAATAATGAGATTCCATTAGAAACTGGCACCACTATCATATCCATAGATGAAACTACTTTGAGAAGATGACAGGTAATACCCTTACACAAAGCTTTCTTTTTTCCTTGGAATGAGACCACCCCAGCCAAAAACCAGTCTGTGAACATAAAACAAACAAGTGCAATATAGTCCTTCCATCCATCATTCCTTTATTCTCCATGGAAGAGTAACATAGATATGATGTTTAAGTTTTTACATGCTAAGGGCAAAGTAACCCCACAGTTCCAGCTTCTTCTGCAAGTTCTTGTCATCTTTTAGGAATAAAGTCGTTATGTTAAAAAAAAATCACACAGAGAAAAAGAGTTCACCCCGCCTTTCCTGTCAGACATCCATCTTCGAAGTTCCATGGAAAAAGAATATTCCTGGGAGAGACTGGGAAACTAAAAGATTTCTTGCTCACTGAGACACTGCCCAAATCAACAAGACAGTTGGCAACCACCTTGCATCTTGTTCAAAGCATGCTATCTCTCCAGGCCTCCAACCTGTCCCCTCCAGCTTGCTCTCTGATCAGTGAGATTCTCTGTGTCTTTGTGTAAAGGTCACGAAGTCCTAACAGCTGCAAAACATGGAAGAGGGATTAACTAGCTTGATTTCCTCCTACTCTGTGAAATACATGACTCAGAATAAGAATCTCAGATCAGTGCTGCAGACTGTCATCCTAGACACAAGGAAATTCAGACACCCTGTAACCTTTCTTGGCTGTCAATATCATTGTCTCAAAGCCTCTGGGAAGAGGAGATAAACATTGGCAAAGTGCTCACCATTCCCAAATGGAAATATTCCATCTCAGCCATAATCCTAAAAACAGTTGCAAGGACCACAATCTGTTCCATGACACAACTGTCTTTTGGTTGTTAGAGTACAACTAAGAACCATGTAGAAAGAAATGGAGATGGATCAGAAAAAAGCAGGAGGTCTTACTGTGCTAGCTGATTAATAGAAAAAGCCTGTAATGTAAGCTGATTCTCTGTCATTTGGACAAGTTCATAAGCAAGGTTGGCTCTGGCATTTGATGTGTGGTGTAGACAGGAGGCATTTTGGAGCATGAGGGTGTTTGTTTGTGCCTAAATAGAAACACAGATAACTAGTGCAAGCAAGAACTTCCTCCACAGAATAAAACTGCAAATCACCCAGTCCCTGACTGCCAAGTAAAGCTTATTTTAGAAAGATTAAGTAGGAACAGGCTGCCTGGCCAGTCCAGGAAAAATCGGAGGTGCTCTACCCACACACCAGGCTCTCATTAGCATGTCTACTCAGGTTCTCAACTGTGAACAGCTGCAGACAGACAATAGTGGGAAACTGTCAGAGAGAAGGAGCGAAAACTGCTGGAAAAGGCTGTTAATTAAGCAAAGATGGAAGGAGATGATTTCTTTATGAAGAAATGCAGGGTTCTGGAAGAAAATGACTCAAGGAAAAGAAATCATAGCAAAAATGTAAAATTGCAATCACAAAATTTCTCAGGCTCTTATTGAGCATTTTCTGAATACAATGCACTGTGCTGAAACCACAGGGGGAGTAGGAATGTCGCTGGGCAATTCCCAACCTTAGACAGTTGGCATTTAGTTCATGAGGACAAGCTATTTATACCAACTGCTGTGCAAAATCACAACCTGTAGCCACTTCAAAAATGGAATGCATGAGGCTCAGAACTATTGTCTCACACAGCATATTTCTAGTTACTTGCAAGATGAAAACCTAAGGTGACTTTTGGAATGAAAGTGATGAAGATTTAATGGTAGGACAGGAACAATTGTCTGTTTTCACTGTCTATCCCCTAAAGCCCATAAGCTCTAGAAAGCACCCCTGAATGTATCAGCAGCTCATTCTTACCATCATCTATGCGTCACTCAGCAAGGATTGGAGAGTCACTGCCTGGCATGAAGATAGGGGTAGAAGTTTTAAAACATCCAAACAAGCCATATAAAGGCCAAGGGAAAGCAAAAACAGATCTCAGGACTCGTAGAACATGAGAAAAAAATGCTTATGAAAATGGGAGTTAGGAGTTAAAACTCAGAGCACACCGAATGAGAAATGGAGAATGAAAACAGTGAACATTTGAATGGGTTATTATTGCCATGAGGGGCAACAGCAGTCCTATATTAAAGAAATAACTGAGACATGAAAAAATAGATAAATTTTACATAGTTCAGAAAAACAGGAAACTGTATGGTCAAAGTTCAAATGTAGCCAGTGATTAACTGCTCTCCAATATGGACTCCTACCTCACAGAAACTGCGGATAGACAATGTAAGGGTGGCTCCTGCGTGGACACTGCATTCGTGCTTCTTTCGTTACCACACTTCTGTGTGGGGCCAAGTGGAATCTAAGTGAAAGGCACATTCAGTTCACAGAAGACAGCCAAAAACAAAAAACAACAACAAAAAAAAAAAAAACCAAAGAAGACAGCCAAGCACTGCTCTGCCTGTCATTTCTCCCTGGCCAAAGCCATTAGGTTCCTCCTCTGGAATGTCATCCTGGAGCTATTGTGTTTCTGAGTAGCCCAGGGTGACTGGAGGAAAGGAACGCTCAGCAACCACAGTCAGTGCTCTGATGGGCAGAGAACAAGGCTCACCCTTTTTAAGACAGAATCCCTTCTTCAGATCAGCTCTGGCACATCTTCCCTGTAGCCACCTACTCTTTGATCTCTGCAGGAAAGAAACCATGGCCCAGGGCTCATGCACTGCCTTCAGTTCACGTGAATGGACATCCAGGAGTTTCAAGGAAGAAGTGCAACACTGAATTGAGACACTGGCGCCAATAACTAATTCCAACCTGCCAAAGTAATCAGGTTTATGATGAAAAATGTCCCGTTTCAAACATTTCTTAAGAGTAGGTCTGAAATGGACTTCTTAGCACATGCATGTGCATAAATGTTTGCCATGAGCAACCTGGAACCGCAGCTCTGTTTGTCATTTCCTTCCTTGCTTTAATCTCCATGCTGAGTTTGCCTTCTAACACACTCAGAGAGTGTATCCAAGTAGGAACCTGGAAAGGGGGCTGCCAATGGGACAGAGATGCACAGACGCCACTAATAAATCACTGATAGTTAAGATATAGATTGGATGATGGGCGGCAGATGGGAAGGAGGTAAGTCAAATTGCTTTTCTCATATAGATTATTGGATTAACAAGGAAGCAGCAGACACTTGGCAAACTAGTGTAACAAATTACTATCATAAAAAGATGATCTTATCCCAGAATTGCAATAATACTCTGTTGGCTGTTAGCTCTCTGGAGATGCCTTTGAGTGGGAAATATCTTTCTGAGATATTAGACAGAGAGCACTCACCAAACTCCCAGCTAGCTCCTCTGCTACAGGACCTAGACAAGCGCATCTTGGTGAGGTGTGGGGATGGGATACAGTCAACCTTAGAGACAGAAAGTAATTAAGCAGTGCAGCTATTAACAGGCATATGTCTATCCCAGTACTCTGGTAATACTATAGATTGTAACCAACAATACCCTAAAGCCCAGATTTTGTATTTTGAAAAATTTCAAATACCCAAAACGTTGCAACAGTAATAACATAAATACATGCTACTATTTGCTTAGGTTCAGTAGTTGTTAATATTTTATCACATTTCTCTTTTTTTCTCTTTGTGCTGAACTATTAAATGACAAACATCAGAATTCTTCAGTCCTAAATATTATGGTATAGATTTCATGAGAATAGGTCATTTTCCTATATTTAGTCACAGAATTTATCATTTTCAGAAAATTGTAGCCCTGCTATATATTGTTCCATGACATATTTTCCTTGATTAATGTTCCAAGTTGTCTAAATAATGTCTTCTGATGACATTTTGAAAAACCCAGGACCAGTCAAGAATTCTGCATATTTACTAGCCTTGTCTCTTGAGTAATTTTTTAAAACAGTGTCTTAGTTTTCTTTTTTTTTAAGAACACTTGTTTTTCAAACCACTTGTCAGTTTGAATTTATTTCATCACTTAATTGTGACTAGAATATGATTAAACATTTTCAGCAAGACATTATGTCCTCCTAGTATATCAGGAAGCATGTGTTATTTGTTTGTCAAATGCAGCATTTGTAAATTTAATCATGTGGTTCAAGTAATTCTGCCTGATTTCTCTATTTCAAATATAGGATATTCTTCTCTTAAAAAAATGAGTATTTTTGAAAGTGGATAATTCTAAAGACTTGTTTTGTGCAATGCTGATATTGAATCTGGGCCTTTTATATGCTAAGAAAGCACTGTACCACTGAACTCTTCCCCAGCCAAAGACCAATATTTTATTCAATAATTTTAGCATGCTTTGATGACTTGCTTGAATCAATTATTGTAATTTTGATCCACAGACCTAGAAAATTATAATTTCCCCTTATTTCTGCTTTTATGATTCTCTGTAGAAGTGAACTTATCTTTCTTCTCTCCGTTCAGCTCCAGTATTGTTGGTACCATTATGAACAGGCATTTTGAAGAATAAATGGCTTGTAATTCGTTCTCCGGGTTGTTTGCTTTGACATCTCAGCTGTCCCAAATTTAGCCAGTAGAAATCTCTCCTTCAACCTAGCTTCTGGATGTGTGGGTTTGTTTTCATATATATATGTGTGTGTGTGTGTGTGTGTGTGTGTGTGTGTGTGTGTGTGTGTGTGTGTGTGTGCATGCGTGTGTGTATACACATACATATGTGTGTGTGTGTGTGAATGTTTGAGCACTTTTTTTTTCTTTTTGGTGCAACTTCATGCTGTGGTAGACCTTGTTCTCCATTTCATAGAGCAGTTTTTTTATCATTCCTTTGACTAGGTAGTAGTCAGAAACCAGGGTAAGGATGACAAGGGCATTCCTTGCTCCTGGGTATAAGATCTTACATGCCTTTCATTATACCCAATGAGTAAATATATGTTCTGATGAAGTCAAGAGTTCACACTGATGCCTTTCACTAAGATCCAATACAATGGGATTCTTTTCTTTCCCCCTTTATACATTTGTTTCTCCTATGATAAAAAAAAAACCCTTTCTCTAAAACACTCACATATTTGCTCATTTGTTCAGTTCTAAAACACAGAAAATGGCTTCAAATGATGTCATATCAACAAAGAAGTTTGTCTTTAGAAAATATACCTCCAATGATGGCATACAATTCTAAATTTTTTCTCAATTGGAATCTTTATGTTCATATTATTAACTTGAATCTAAAGCTCAACTCAAATGTTTCCACTTGTATTCAATTCTAGGAGTTTACTCTTGCCAAATTCATATTCTTTTTGGAATATTAGAATATTAATATAGCTTAAGAGTCAGAATATTTCCAAAGATAAACACAAAAGATTACCTTTCCCTTCACAGCTGCTTCTACTTTACATAGCTATACCCAATATTATACCAAGGTCTTTGGCTTCTGTGTTCCCTTTTTCAGATATTTGAATATATGTGTGCCTTTTCTTTCTACTTTCCTACTATTTCCAAAAGTTTATAGTATTTGTACCTTTTCCACTTATCATATTTTAAACTTTTTACTACATTTTCAGCATTTTTATTTATTCTTTGAGAATGTCATACAATATATTCTGATTACTTTTACTGATTTATTTATTTGTGTGCCTGACATGGCTCACATGTGGTTAGTTATAGGACAACTTGCCGGAGTCAGCTTTCTTCTTCCACCATGTGAGTGCCAGGGTGGAACTCAAATCACCAGGTGTAGCAGCAAGCACTTTTACCCACTGAGCCAGCTCACTGTCCCTCACTCATGTTATCATAACAATGGAAGCTACTCTGTAAATTCTCTGGTGCTGTCCTATTCATCTTTTTAAGCACTGAAATAATATCTCGACTTTAGGAAAAGGAGATGTTAGCACCAAAGCAAAATTAAAAATACAAAAGAGAGATGGGTTTTGTTAACTTTGTAACTGACACCTTGATGTATGTGCCAGTAGCTCAGTATATATAGTTCCATCTGGTACAAATTACTCTAATGCAAAATTACGCATCGGAACTCATTAGAAATTCTTATTTCAAGTCTCTACTCTGAATCTACCATATTTTGCTCTCTATGGGCAGAGCTAAGGAATTTGCATTCTAGACTTTCCAGATGACTCCACGGATCTTCAGAAAGTCTTATGCTGTTAAAAGTGGACTAAAGGACTAGAAACAATCATATGGGCAGTTTACCTTACCCTGGCTGCCTGGACTGCTTTTTCTCTTAGAACATAGATTTGTTTTTCATTTAAAGGATTTAATTATGATATATTTTACCCAATAATAGGTTCCATTATATTATTTTAATACATGTTTATAATGTATCTGATCAGATCCTCTTGTCCCCTCCAATTTACACTAATCCCCTTTCTCTTCCAAGTAAGTCCCCTTCTCTTTTCAAACCTTTTGTTTGTTGTAGTAGTCCAATGACTTTTTTCAATAGAGTTATTTACATACTCACGGGTGGCTGAGGAAACTTACTAGTGGCCACTCCACTAAGTTAAATGTCTCCTTTTCACCTGCCGACCATTAGCAGCCAGTAATTCCACAGAAAGTAACAGGGACTTCCAAACCTTTTCCCACCCAGTCCCTGATGGGATGTTTGCGGGTCCAGTCTTGTGCAGGTCTTATGCAGGTGAGCAGATGCTGTGAGCTCCTGAGTGATATTTTCATGCCTCCCTAAAACAGAGTTCCATACCTCTTCCTCTGGCTCTTACTCCTTCTGTCCTTTTCATGATGTCCCATGAGCCTTGGAGGAGATGCTGTGAACATCCCATTGAGGACTAAGTGCTCAAAGTAGCTTATTTTCAACTGCTGTGGGAAGTCCTTCTGTATATGTGTTGATTTTATTGGTTAATAAAAAAAAAGAAGCTGTTTTTGGCCAAAGGCTTAACAGAATATAGACAGGCTGGAAGAGATAGAGAGAGAGAAAGTAGGCAGAGTCAAGGAGAAGCCATGTAGCCCTGCCAGAGACAGATGCCGGATGGAACTTACCGGTAGGCCACAGCCACATGGCAATACACAGATTAATAGAAATGGGTTAAATTAAGATGTAAAAGAACTATCCAATAAGAAGCTAGAGCTAATAGGCCAAGCAGTGATTTAAACAATATAGTTTCTGTGTGATTACTTTGGGTCTGAGCTACTGGGAACAAACAAGCAGCCTCCTGCAACACTCAAGACTTTTACCAGCTATGAGTCTCTGCATTAGTCACTGCCCACAACAAATGGAAGCTTCTCTGTACAAAGTTGATAGAATCACTAATCTATGGGCAGAAGCATAATCACTCAGAAGACAGTTTGGTGGGCACATTATGTACATTTAGCTAACAATAGTAGTAGCTTCATCACTAGGTCCTATGATTTCCTCAGTTTTTTGACGTAAGTTCTGAGCCTGTAGCTGCACCTGAAGCAAGATAGGAAGAAAAAAATGTGACACCTCTCTTTAGCCTTTAAGAATAGGAGAGCTAGACAGCAAGTCAGAACCACTCAGTAACTTCTCCAAATCCCAAGTTAGACATGTGAAGGAACACTGTAGTCTTCAAAAGCTCAGGTTCTAACTTGCTGTATTCCAGCCAATGGAAAGTCAGGCCATGTCAAGAGAAAGAGGTAGGGAATAACTTTAAGCATCACAGAATCTTAACGTTTCACCTGCATGAATCTCCTCTACCTCTTTCATGCTCTCCAAAACTATCAGGACTTGAAGATACCCCAGGACTCAGTGTCTCACCTAAGATTAATTGTCTTATTTTTTGAAGAAGGTAGGTAAAAGGAATTGTCAAGTCATTTTTGAGGATATGAACATTTAAACAAAAAGAAAAGTAGGGCTGAGAGGATGCTGGCTGGTCCAGTATCTCAGGCATCAGTAGAGCTGTTCACAACAGCATTTGGTAGGAAAAATTCTTCTTTAATAACCCCACTTTAAATAGTCGGTGTTTATCAAGTTCCTGATATGAGCCAAGGATTTTGCTATGTGCTTTACTACTTTAGCTCATTTAATCTTTATAATTCTATGAAGCAGATACTTTTGCCATCTGTCTCTTAGGTATGCATAAACTACTACTTAAAGATATATTGTTTCATGACCAATAATAAAACAAGGACCAAGTCAATATTTCTCTAATGGGAACCAAGGCCTTTAACCCCTACATGAGTAAAAGAAGGCATCAGAAACATGGTCTTCCTCCCGAGCCTAAGTGCTCAGTGACCCAGCCTGCTGATGGCCTCCCTAAGGATGTCCACTAAACACTCAATAGGCTCAGTCCTTCGCTTCCAGAGGCAGGTGGGATTCATAAAACATGATCATGACTGCAAACAAGCCACTTTTAGTTTCTGTGAGATCACTGTCTCTATCCTGCCCAAAAAAAACAAACAAAAACCAAAAAGAATGGACTCACACACACACACACACACACACACACACACACACACACACACATACAAGATCCCCTTCATTTCTGAACATCCATAACCCAAAAGCCATACTCTAGTACCTAATTCACATTTTCCTTGAGATTTTAAATGTTTTTTCTCCGTCTTTATTAATTCAATATTTCAATGTGCCCTCTTTATCATTAGAGATATTAGAATATACCAAAAGAGGGTGAAGCATTAACTCAAAGAGATGAGTCACTGTTAGCAGAGGGTTCCAGGCCAAAGATCCAAAGATTATTAGAAAAAAAAAAGTTCTATCCTGATTACATCCCTATTCCTATTCTAAGGAGGATTGTGTTTGGGAGAATGTACTCCGAGATAAGGCTGGATAATGTGGGAAGCAGGCCCAGCTCTCTGAAACGGGGCTGGCAGAGAGAAGGTGAGAAAATGGGGCCCACAAGCCAGCTGGCATTTATGGCAGCTGTCCCGCCATGCACTAGAGCTTAGGGGAGCCATAGAAACCATATGGGAGAGAAAACCCGGCAGAAGACAGATAGCATACAAGATTCCTCTCTGCGTGGGGGTATATCCCAGTAGTTAAGAGGTGAAGGTGGTTTCCAAGATTGTCTTTCAATATGAGGGAGCAGGAACTCCCTGCACCCCACCAGCTATTGAAACAGCATCACTACTTCCCTCGCGGTAACTTGACCTCTTCTGGTTGAGGGACTCCTCAGCCAATAGTAGACTGACTAGTCAAGACCCATGTTTCTGTTCCTCCCAATTAGTTTTAAGTTCCATGAGGATGGCATAAACATTGTTTTGCTATCATTTATAGCATAGGTCTTCTATAGAGCAGCCACTGATTGTGAATTGGAGAGAGAGAGAGAGAGAGAGAGAATGAAGCCAGAAACTCAATTTGTGTTCTAAGCAAAATGGGTCAATATGTAGTCCTAGTCCTTTTTAATGTTATGTACAATTCATGCAACCATCCAACAAATATTTACGGAGCATTTGCTATACACCAGAAACTACTGGTAGGAAGGAGTACAGTGATAGTAAGATACTAAGTCTTGCTCGCTTGGAATTAATTTCATAGTGAGAAAAGACAAGAGGTAAGCATGTAAACAAATATGTCAGAATTCCTAATTGCAGTAATTATTATGGATAAAATGACACAGGATAACTATGATGGTTAAGATTTGGCAGAAGAAGGAAACCTAGGCAGAAAGAGCAGGGACGATCTCTCAACAGGTGAAAGGTTAACTAACTCTGAACATGACAGACTTGGCCTCTGAATGGAGAAGCCTCAGTATGCCTGGAAATTATTACTGAAGTCATCAACAACTGCTAATGATAGTTACATAGTATTACATGCTTGCTAAAGTATTTCTGTTGTACGGTAGCATGTTATTAAAAAGTAATATTGGAGGTTGGGGAGACAACCCAGTGGAGAAAGTGCTTGTTTAACAAGTGTGAGGACAAGAATTTGAATCCCAACACCCAGAAAAGAGCCAGGCAGGCATGGCATCCTGCCCGTAATCTGTATCCCAGCATCCAGGAAGTGGAAACAGGGCATCTGAGGCATAAGCTAGCTATCAAGACTCACCAAATCAAAGTTTCTGCTTCAACGAGAGACACAGTGATTGAGGATACTCAGGGTCAACCTCTAGCCTACACACACTTGCACAACCTCACACCCATGTGTTCCTACCACACGCATTCCCATATACCACATGCACACATATGCAAAACCAGTAATATCCTCTCACAAATCCTACTACTCAAACCAATGAAGTCACCCATTGCTTGTGTTTTTGTCTGAATGTTTCTGCATATGTGTGTGCATGTATGCATTGTTATTCCATACGAAGGCATTCTATTAGCTTATCCTTCTGAACCCTTCAAGAGAGAACTTGCCAGCTATAAAGGATGGGATGACCTGATAGACTACAGTTTCTAAGATTTGCCCCAGCTCTTGAGTCTAGAGTGAACCAACCAATGGATAACACAACTATGGTAAAGGGCCTACCCATTTTTACCCAGCTGAGACTTCTCTACAAAGGCACTCTTGTGCCACACCTGTTTTTCTCCTTTGTTTTGTTTTAGCGTACCAATTAGAATCTTTATGCACCAGCTTCTTTTCTCCACCCTCTCATAATGGTTATATCTAACTCTATAGTGACATAAGAGGAGGATAAATGTGATACCCCGATAACATTTTAATTAGCAACTTCTTGGTTAGAAGTCAGTTGAGAATTATTTCATACATCGATTGTTTATGTGGAGTGTTGCTTGTGTTCAGTTCCCTTTCTACAGGTCATTGCTCCCTCTCCTCCTGGTTCCATACAACATCTTACAAAGGAAATCAACTCTCTTCCACAAATGTTTCCAGTGTGTATTTCTGTTAGAATTTTTGTTTTTAAAGTATTTGATGCATCTTCCCACTCAATAGTTTTAATTTGTGTGTAGTCAAACATCCTTCTTTCCAACAGAGCTGCTAGGTATTGGTTTATATTATTAAATTCATTTTAGCTCTAATAACACTTTAGAAATAAGCCCTTAATCTGATAACTTTGGCTTTGTATTTTCTTTTGTGATTTGGGTTTCATTTGCAGTTTATTTTGTTATATATATCAAAAAAGGATTTTATCTTTTTAGGGGAGAGGGAGAGGAGATGGTTTGAATGAGAATGGTTCCCATAGTCTCATATATTTGAGGGCTTAGTCACCAGGGAGTGGCACTATTTGAGAAGGATTTCAAATAGCCTTTTTGGAGGAAGTATATCACTGAGGGTGGGCTGTGAGGTTTCAAAACCCCAAGGTAGGCCCATAGTACTCTCTCTCTCTCTCTCTCTCTCTCTCTCTCTTTCTCTCTCTCTCTCTTTCTCTCTCTCTCCCTGTGAATCAGGATGTAGCTCTCAGCTCCTGCTCCTGTGGCCAGCTGGTATGCTGATATGCTCCTAGCCATGATAATAATGGACTTACCCTCTGAAACTGTAAGCAAGCCCCCAGTTAAATGTTTTCTCTTAGAAGAGTTGTCTTGGTTACGGTGTCTCTTCACAGCAATAGAACAGGAGAGAGAGAGAGAGAGAGAGAGAGAGAGAGAGAGAGAGAGAGAGAGAGAGAGAGAGAGAGAACTAGTATGGTGGTCAGAAAGACACTTGATGGAGTCAATTCAACTTCGGGGAGCTCTTTCTTTCATTTTACCATGTGGGCTTTGGGTATCAAATACAGGTTGTCAGCCTTGGCAGCAAGGACCTTTAGCCACCGAGCCATTTCACTGATTTCACTGGCCTAGCTTTATTTCATATCATCTCCTATTAATTCTAAGTTTCATGAAAGAATAGAAACAAAAATATTACAAGAGATCTCTCTGTGTTTGTTCTTACAGCAGCATATAAATCTGTAATTATCTCAAAATGGAAAGCTTTTCCATTCAAGTAGTTCCATGACTGGTACATAGTAGACGCTCAGCAAAGAATGCTTCCCTATCTCCTTCCTCACCTTAATGTAACCTAACTTCTCATAACCACTCTCTAGTTTATGGGTGGGCACTCATAAGCACCTCTCTCTGCAAATCAAATTTAGCTTTGAATTAAACTATGACGTTTCCCTCGTACCCTACTTAGCAGTACGGACTAAGAAGTAAGAGGACATGCCCTAAGCTGTTACAACCCATCCCTGGGTCATGGGATCTATGTATGCCTTGAGACTTCTTTGGCAGAAACTCTTCTTGTTAATCTTACTTTCTAACTCACTACACATTAGTTCAGCTTCTCCCTTCCCAATAAGGAACAAACCATATATGAGGGTGCCATATAGTTTTGCTTCTGTTTATCTGAGACCAAATATCTTTTTCTTTGCAATGTTGTAGGACAGACAGACCAAGGACAGGGATAATCCTAAATGAGCTTGCTTGGGAATGAGACTTCTCTTGAACCCTAACCTCCTCATTTACTTCTTCAATATTCCTTTTGGGGACTGAGGAGGCCATGGGTTACTTGAGCTCCGGAAGTACTTCTTTTAAAGAATTATTTAACTATTTTTAGTTATGTGTGTGGGAGGGTATCTGTAGGAGTTTGTTCACACAAGTTTTGGTGCCCATAGGTGCCAGAGGCATTTAATTACCCTGGAGATGCTGTTACAATTGGTTGTAAGTTACCCATTGTGGGTGCTGGGAACTAAACTTAGATCCTCTGGAATAACAATATAAGCTCGTAACCTTTGAGCAGTATCTCTATCTCCCAAAATCACTTCTAATATCACATTGTTCCATGTTCTACTAATATTCACCAGCCAGAAACTGAGAGTAGCCATAAGTTTCACACTTATACTGCTTCAGTTCAAGGACCTTTGATGCTTCTCACAGAATAATTTGAGAAAGAAAATGGAATGAAAGTCTGGAAATAAGAGAGCATTGAAATAACAAAGGAATGGCAATTGCAGAATGAGTACAGTTATGACTTTTAGTCAGAGGGATGGGTAGAACCTGGCGGGTACTAGCATCTTGGCAACCTAGAGAAAGGTCCCAGAGGGTGGCAGCTCCATAGGTATGGAGATCTATGAGGAAGAGGAGGTGGTGGAAAGAAAGTAAGCTGCTACTAGAACCAGATATTGCTGCTATTGTAGCAAAGAACCATTCTGTTGCTGGTGTGGCAGGAACAGGAAGAGGAAACCAATGGGAAGAGCATAGCCCTTTCTTTCCTCGTCCCTTATAACCTCTCCCTTAAGTGTTCTGTTAGCAGAGCTCACGGAGCAGGCAGGAGAAAGATCAGCATTGGCTGGTGGGCCCTAGCCACAGCATCATGGAGAAGAATGCAAAGCAATGGTTCTCAACATGTTGGCCGAGATCCCCTTTGAGGTCAAACACCCTTTGCACGGAGGTCATCTGAGACCACCTTAAAACACTGATATTTACATTACAATACATGACAGTAGCAAAATTTCAGTTGTGAAGTAACAACAAAAATAATTTTCTGATTGGGGGGTCACCACAATGTGAGGAACTGTATTAAAGGGCTGCAGCATTAGGGAGGTTGAGCATGACTGCTGTGGAGCATGTTCCGGTGCTGTGACAAACAGAGCATCAAACAGGTGGACAGGCTTGGCGCAGGCACATTCACCTGCTGAGCCACCCCACGGGCCCAAGATTGTTGATAGTATCTATCCATCTATATGTTCAACTAGGTGACAAAGGACACTTTAAAAGTTCAGTAAGCGTCAAGAAACCTTGACTCTGAGGTTTCTTTGCCAGTATCTGGTATGAAAAAAAAATTGAAAGGAAAATTTATTTCTTTGCTTGGAAAAATGAAACATAATTTCATCATATTCATTTTATACAGTGTCTTAGTTATTTTTACACAGTAAAGCTTCCTTAATTTTTATATGCAGTCTCTTTTGTTTTCTTTGAAGTAGGAGGGGTAGGTCAATGACCTTGACTTTGCATCTAATCTGACTTGCTCATATCATCATTCTACCAAGATCCCCATAATAATTTCACCCAATTGTTTAGTGAACATAAAATCAACTGTCAAGGACTGAAAAGAATTCCTGTCTTCGGGAGTATTAACATCTATTGAGAAGATGGAAGGCAAATAACAGCTGGTGATACTGTGTTAAGCACTCCAGGAAAGTATTACACTAGCAAGGAGAAGCAGCCTATCCAAACCAAATGCAGACCTTGAGTGGAGTCTTGAGGGAAGAATGAGCATAAAATGCATAAAACGAGAAAGCAGAGGAAGGAACCAGAAGGCCATTTCAAGCAGCAGAAAGTTGTATACAAAGGTTAGGATTTGAGAGAAAATCCTTTCTTATCCACACCAGGAAGGCAGAAAGCCAAGGAAGATCTCTTGGTGACTCTGGACTTGTTCACTGCAATCAGAAACTCCTGGGTAGCTGTAATTTGATAGCACTCTGATATCACATAACTAAAAATTCAGAAGAGGACAGTTCTAGCATTGGCTAATAGGGCAGGTTTGCCATTCCAGATCCTTCCCTCCCAATTCCTGGTGGATTCCTTGACTCTGTAATTCTCTGGCCTCTTTTTTACAGCTGCCATGTCTTTAAGTCAGTGTCTGAAAGAAACCAAAAGAACTGTGTCTTCTGTCTTGTGTGTGTGATGTTTGGTTTCAGTTGTTCACTTGACACAGTCTTGGGTGATGTGGAAAGTGAAGTAAGGGGCCATCTTGATCAGGTTGGCCTGTGGGTGTGTCTGTGGGGGAATGTTGATGGCCTAGATGGACCTGGGAAGACTCAGGACCTGAAAGTAGAGAGCAGCATTCCCTCTTTGGGGACCTGGATTGGATAAAGGTAGTGAAGCTACCTGAACAGTAAGCCTGAGTGCATTTATAGCTCTCTGCTCCTAACTGTGGATGTGATGTGATGAGGGGCTTCAAGTTCCTGCTACCTTGCCATTCCATTTATATTTGTTTGAGACTGTATGTATGTGAACATTATTATTACAATAATACAATATTTTACAATATTCAATAATACATTATTAAAAATAATTTTTTCATATATTATGATAGTGGTTCCCCCCCAACTTCTTCCAGATCCTCCCCACCTCCCCAACTCCATGCCCCCCATTTTCTCTTTCTCTTTAGGAAACAAATAAGAAAAAAAGAAGAAAAGAAAAAGCACAGGAAACAATCTCTCTCTTTCACACACACACACACACACACACACACACACACACACACTACCTGTTTGGATGGACTGCAACCTGGAACTGAAAACTAGAACAAACTGTTTATCCCTAAGTAGCTTTTTGTTTGGGTATGTTATCACAGCAACAGAAATGAAAGTGAAAGTGAGACAATCATTTCTCCACAAAGATCTGTAGTAGATGGTGTTTGCCCAAAAACACAGCCTTCAAAGCAGTAGTTACTATGGGAATGTGAGAGACACTAAATGGGTGAAATGGAAGGGAAGGAAAGTCAGTTCAATACTATGCTGTTTGTCCCTATGAGCATCCGTAACTTCGTTTCACTTGGGTTTCTAAAGTACCTGGTAGTTAGACCTTCAGATTTATCAGTCAAAACAAAGGAGGCAATTTGTTTTCTGTCTCCTGTTCCAGCCCTAGTCAGGAGTTCGTCCATGGGACTCACTCTGTGTCACTTCCAGTTCAACTCCAGAACCCCCGAGCAGGTTACTTAAGGTAACTCACGGAGCCACAGCGGAAGAAAAATTCAGTCAGACAAAGTGCAAAAGACTGCACTTGGATACTAGTAGGCATCTGTTTGAAATAGCAGTGACCAAAGCTCTGATGTAGGCTGAGAGACTTATGTTTAATACATATCCCAGCAGACCTTTCCTCAGGCTCCACCGTTAAGGAATACATCTGGACCCAACACAAAACTAGGAAGACTGAAGTGAAATAGAGTAGAGATGTGGACTTGGGGAATGGACATCCCACAAGGCTCCACCCTTAGAAGAAGAGCTGTAAGCAATCGCTGGCCACTGAGAGCAAAAGAATCATTTTTCTCTAGCAAAGAGGCCCATGATAGGTTATCCAATCTCAAATGGTCAGTCCTAAACACAAACACATCTACATATGAAGAATGCTAAACAGACTCAGTAAATTGTACATGTGTTTGTATACATACATATTGTGCTGGCTAGTTTTTATGCCAATTTGACACAAACTAGAGTCATTGTAGAGGAGGGTACCTCAATTGAGAAATTGCCTCCATAAGATTGGATTGTAGGCAAGTCTTTGGGCATTTTCTTAATTCTTGATAGGGAAAGGTCCAGCCCATTGAGAATGTTGCCACCCCTATGCCAGTGGATCTGGATGCTATAAGAAAGCTGACTGAGTAAGCCATTAAACAGCACTCCCCCATCAGCTCCTGCCTCCACGTTCCCGCCCTGATTTCCTTCAGTGATGAACTGTGAAGTGGAAATAAAAGCCAAATAAACCCTTCCCTTACCAAATTGTTTTTGGTTGTGTTAGATCACAATAATAGTAACCCTAACTAAGACATTAATTATTCTGGTTAATATGCCTTATTTTAAGTTTGTATAAAGATTAATTATTATGGTTAATGTGCCTTGACCACGGTCAGGGTCATGGAAATCCCAAATGTGCTGTTGTTGGAGGGATAGAGGACAGAGAAGTGTCTAAGTACTTACAAAATGGAGTCGGGACAAGATGGAGTTACTTTAATCCCTTCAATGTAGCAGTGATGGTTAAAGAAGAGACCAGGGATTTAAGAGGGATTGAAGGAGCACAGTAGGACTTAAAAGAAGGGGCAGAGAGAAAATAAATAAATACATTATTCATATATAGGATTCTTAAAAAGAATAAAAATGTAAATTGAAGAGAGATAGAAAGAGAAAGAGAGTTGCAGACTTGACTTCCAAAGTACTAGATCAATAGCTAATGAAAACAGCAGTAAATGTGGAGGGATGGAACTGTAGCAGCCTTAGGTCGTGTTAGACACACAGAGCTAGCTGGGGCCAACAAGATGGCTCATCGGGCAGTGGTGCCTGCTTTGAGGCCTAAAGACCTCAGTTCTATCCAACAAGCTATCCTCAGACCTCAACACACACACCAAACACACACACACACGTAATTAAATAAATAATAATAAATAAACGTAATAAGGAAGGAGATACAAAGGTAAATTACAAAAGGTCAAAAGTGTTGAAAGGATTTATCTCTGCAGAGCAGGAAATGGGAAAGGATGGAATTGCCAGTATTTTCTGTCCGTCTTTGACTCCTTAAACAAAGTTTATATTTGACACTGAGTTAAAATGAACTTAAAACTTGTATGTGGAAACTAACAAATAATATGATAGCTTACATAATTCTGTCCACAGTATGCTTTCAGATGCTCTGGAAGCCCTTGAGAGATTTGTTCCAGAAGAAGGGAACACTGTTATGGTATGGTGGCTTTCTTACAAAAGATAGCCAATGGTTGCTTCAAGAGAAAGGAGGGTAGAGAAGAAAGAGGAGGAGACAATGTTTGAGGTAAAGTCCTGATGACCACTGTCAACACCATGACCACATCTCTGGTCCTGAGAACCACTTCCACCGCAGCCACCTCACCCTAGCACAGTAGAGGTGACAAACTCAGAAAATCTACCCTGTGCTTCCATATTTGGTCCTTTACTGTGGAATGTTGAGTTGGAGGATAGTTACAATAAGGACAACAAGGGAAGTCTTCGCCTGACTTAATCTTATCTTTCTGTTCTGATTGCAGGAGGATAGGGTTTAATTATGGCACCATGCTATAATTTGAAATGCCAAGGTCGTGCTAGGCATATAGAGTTCCTCTAAGGAAGACTTCCTGTTCCAAGCAAGAGAACAGTGGCTGTCATCCTAGCTAGACTTTCATTATTTAGTCCTCTGATGCTGCTCCAGAAACTTCAGAAAACATTAGGTGAAAAGCATACAAATAAAAATATGCCAGTTCTCTCGAGCAAAAGAAAGCAGTCAATAAGCCTCAGAATTAAATGTGCTGGAATACAATTTTTAATACAAAATATTATATTCCTCTTTCTGTCCCTTGTTCTTAGTACAGTCCCCTGAACCTAGGTACTATATAATTATTGTGGAAAATAATTAAACTGTGATGAGCAGTAGAAACTATTTGATGTGTTTCCTTGATAGTTTAAGCCATATTTACCCATTCCTTTTATTTATCACACTTTTGAATATACTGACAAATATTTAAATCCTCTAACACAAAACAAAATAATGAAAGAGAAGAAAGACAAAGTACCAGGTTGGAGCGGTGGGGGGGGGGCGGTGAGAGAGAAAAGAAAGAAAAGGGTATGGCAATGCACTAGAATGGGAAGTTTAAATCACTACCTGCAATAGGAAAGAATATGGGTAGAAAATAGACAGGGAGTAAAAATGTTTCTTAGCATCCCTCAGCCTCTGGGTTGAAACATTCTGTTTCATTCTTTATCCTCCTCCTCAATGCATTCAGTTTCCCTTCCCTTTGTGTTCACTTCTAGAAATATTCCTCACTGTGCTATTTGACCTAAAGACAATTTAAATACAAATTCACTTTAAAATCCAAACATCTCCACCTCCTTTATTTACTTGTTTGTTTGTTTATATTCTTAAAGATTTTGGTGTCGCAGAGATTGGTTCAAATGCTGTAGAATATAGGCTTTATGGGTTTCTCAAACCCCATTGACTAGAACAGAGTGCTGTCATCAACATAAGCTAAATTCAGTTCAGCAGCAGGATGCCATGAACAAAACAGTATTAAGATTCAAGAGATTAAGACACAATATACCGTGTTATATTAATACTGTGTTAGAATACTAATGTCATAGTTTAGCCTTGTTATATAGAAATCTCCTTTCTAGAGTGAAGAAGGTGAGCTAGCTACATTATCTATGGTATCCACCTAAGACTGCATTCAGTTTCAATGGACATCATTTGAAACAGTGAATTGTACAAATTCAATCTCTTTTGTTCTCAAACAAGTTAGCCAATTTATAGCCTGGGCTGTGAGGGCACCATGTCTTTCTAGGCTCCAAGTGTAATGCCAGTTTCCACTGACAACGGAACCTCAACTTACATGTCTTCCTGAGTTCCATACACTAAGAATCATGAAGCGAGTCTCCCACGCATTGCTTCTTTCCTTAAATCTTCCTCCTGGCTCATTCTCTCCCTGTTCACACACAGGTAACCCCTCACATCTATTCACCTTTCGATGGCTAATCGAGCTCATCAAAGAACTCGCTTGAAAAACAAATTTTCATCACCCTACTTTAGAAGGTTCAATACGTAAGGGAACAATTCACAAGTAATTGGAAAGTAGAAAAGATTATCATCAGAGTAGCCGGAGTTCTCAGAGTCTTGAGACTGCTCTTGATAATACCATAGTCCCTCTTGCCCCATACTTCACCCCACACCTGTCTCTTTTCCAGTTTTATTGGAGTGCAATGGGCAAATAAAATACTATGCATTTCAGGTGTACAGCATGAGGATTTGATACGTCACTTTATGCCACCATGACCAAAATACCAGAAAGAACAACTCAAAGGGAGAAAATATTTGTTTTGGTTTATGGAGCCAAAGACTTCAGCCCATGGTTGTTTGGTCCTATGTAGGTGGACAAGGGTATCATGGTGGCAGGTGCTATGGCTCAAGTCACAGAGGAAGCAGAGAGAAAGGGGACACAGGAAGGGACCAGACTGAGTTATAGCTCCAAGGACACACCACTGGTGGCCTCCTTCCCCTGAATAAGTCCTGTCTCCCATCAGTTCTCAAAAATATCATCATAGTATAGCTCAAAAGTCCAATGCATGGAGTAGTTCACAGCCCTCATGATCTAATTGCCTCTGGCCACACCACCACAGGCACAGTCACTATGCATTTCATTATGCTCTTTAGGTGTGTTTGAATCCAGTCACAAATACTAGTCCCTTATCAGATGTATGGTTTGCAGTTATTTTCACCCACTGCAACTGTTTTTGTTGTTTTGTTTTGTGCAAAAACTCTTAGTTTTCAATACAATATTGGATAGTTTTATGTCAACTTGACACAAGTTAAAGTCATCTGAGAGAAGGGAACCTCAATTAAGAAAATGCTTCCATAAGATCAGGCTGGAGGCAAGCCTGCAGGGCGTTTTCTTAATTAATGATTGATTGAGGAGAGCCCAGAGTATGGTAAGTGGTGCCATCCCTGGTCTTGGGTTCTTTTAGAAAGTAGGCTGAGGAAGCCGTGAGGAACAAGCCAGTAAGCAGCATTCCTCTATGGTCTCTGCATCAGTTCTTGCCCTGTTTTAGCTTTTTTCAATGATGGATTATGATGTAGAAGTGTAAGCTGAATAAACTGTTGTGTGCCCAAATTGCTTTTGGTCATGGTGTTTCATCACAGCAATAGTAATCCTACCAGATTAAGGGCTATACTGGCTTATTTTTGCTTTTGCTTCCTTAGCTCTGTTGGAATAGACAAAATCCAAAAATAAAACCACAATTGCCAAAATCAAAGTACAGAAGCTTCCTCCTGTCTTTCTTCGAAGAGTTTTATGATGTCAGTACTTATGCTTTAAGCCTTTGAACTGGTTTTAATTTTTATGAGTGTATAACACAGGGATCCAATTTCATAATTTTTCATGTGGATATTCAGTTTTCCCAGCACCATTTGCTGAAGTGTGTTCTCAAACCTTGTGTCATATAATAGTTAATTATAAAATGGTAGGTTTATTGGTGTGATCTCAATTCTGTTCCCTTGGTCAACTGTACTCACACCATGATGTTTTAGTCATTGTAGCTTTGTGATATGGTTTTAGGTTTTAGGTTAATGAGCCTCTACTTGTGCTATCTTTCTCAAGATTTCTATGGCTACTGGGGATTTTTATAAATATTGGGATTTTTTTCTATACTGTGGAAAATGCCACTATAAATTTCTTGGAAATTACATGGAATTTACAATTCACTTTGGGTACAATGGAGATTTTAACAATGTTAACTTGTCTAATTCCTGAACAAATAAAATACCTTCCCATTGATTTGTGTCTTATTCACTTTCTTTCATCAATATTAACTTTTCAGTAAATAAATTTGATGCAAAATGAATTTGATTCAGTTTATTACAACCATTTTATTTTCATTCACACTACTATAAATGGGGTTATTTTCTTTATTCCATTGTCAGGAAGTTATTGTCAGTACATAGACATGTGCCTGGTTGAATATGTTGATTATTTTACTCTACAAGTTTGCTGAATTTATTAATTCTTACAGTGTTTAGAGTAGACTTTCAAGATCATTTATATCTTATACCCAATCATTCAAAAGAGATACAAGTTTAGTACCTTGTGTTCATTTGTTTTATTTTGTTTTCAGTGTTGGGGATCAAGCCTAGGGCTAGGCAAATCCTCATCCACCACGCTAAGTCCCATCCCACTTTTCCTATTTGATTCTTTCTCTTAGTTGTTCTTTCCCCAATTCCTCTGGCTAGGACTGTCCAAACCATAAGGACTAGAATCAGTGAGAACAGGCCCTCTTGTTCCTGATCGTAGAGGGAAACCTTTCTGCTTTTCACAAGAGTGTGATACCAGCTGTGGGCTTGCCTTTCAGCCATTAGTGTGCTTAGGTATGGTCTCCATCAGAGTTTTTGTTATGAGAGGATGTTAAATTTTGTTGATTGTTTTTATTATGTTTCTGAAGATGAAGATGATCACGTGGCTTTTCCATTCTGTTAAAGAGCTGCATCATGTTTATTAACTGCACATATGGAACTTTCCTTTCATCTCTGAGGTAGATGTTGCTTGCTTATGATCTACCTTCTAGTCTGTCACGGTGCTGATGGACACAACATATTACAACTAAGAACATTCTTTATGCATTCCATGTTTACTAAGAATACTGGCCTGCAACTTTGGTTGTAATGTCTTCATTTGCCTTTTATTAGAAGCCTAATAAAAGAATTGTAAAATAGTTTTCTTTCTTCAAGTGTTTGGAAGGGTTTGAGATAAATAAGAATTAGTTCTTTAGATGTTTGGGGAACTCACCAGTGAAATATTGTGATCCTTATAGTGGCATTTCATTTGTATTGTAATAAATAAAGTTTACCTGAGGATCAGAAAAGTAAAACAGGCACACTGGCCAGCCCTACAGACCAGGCAGTGATGACACACACCTTTAATCCCAGCAGCCACACTAGCTTGCCATAGAAACCAGGCAGCAGTAGTGCATGGCCTTACTCCCAGAACTAGAGAGAAATATAAGACATGAGGAGACAGCTGTCACTCACAGTCTCATTCTGAGGATTCCTGGAGGCAGGATCTCCATTTGGGACTGAGGTCAAAGTGAGAGACAGTGGCTGACTGCTTTTCTTTTCTGACCTTCAGGTTGAACCCCAATATCTGTCCCTGAGTTTTTATTGTACTTTAGATCTTAGACTTTCTTTTCAGAGATTTCATTATTATTAATTATCGCTTATTCCATCTAGCTACTTACTAATGTTTGGGTCTGTATTCAGATTTTCTGTTTAAGATTTCTTCTTGGTGAGTTGTCTACTTCTAGGAATGTACCCATTCCTTATAGATGATATTTCCTGGGGTGTGTTTGTTAACAGTAGTATCTTTTTTTTATTTCTGTTATCAATTCCAATGCCTTCTATTTAGTTTTTACAATTTTACTTTAAACATCTATATTTTTCATCCATCTAAGCTTTTCAGTTTTCTTCCTTTCATAATGCCAAATCTGTTTTGTTCTTTTTAATCCTCGTTATTTTCTCTTTTCTGCTACCTCCAGCTGTAATTTGCTTGCCTTTTCCTAGTTTCTGGGTTTTAGAGCTAGGGAGTTTATTTGAAATCATTTTTGTATCTTAATGTATACAATTATCCCTTCTAGGATACTGTGTGCTAAGTCCTGTGTTGTTACATTACCTTTCTAGTTTCATTTGTCTAATTTTATTTTTTACTTCCCCTTTGGGTTTTAATTGACTCATTGGTGGTTTGGGAGTATATACTGCTTAATTTCCACATTTGTAAAACTTACAATTTATTTCCCATAACTACCTTTTAGTTTTACCTCTTTGAAATCAGAAAATGATATTTGATATAATTTCAATCTATTGAATTTAAAGATTGCTTTGTGAACTAACATATTATCTATCCTGAAGAAGGCTCTCTGCTTGACAAGATTTTATTTTCTGTTGCAGTTGAATGGAATGTTATACATTATATCTATAGGGGCCATTTGGCTTATAGTTTGGTTCAAGTTCATTATTTAACTCTTGAATTTTCATATGGATGGTCTGTCCCCTGTCAAGTAGAGGTATTAAATTTTGTCTCTATTAATGAAGTTTATTCCTGTATTTCATTGGAGTTTATTTCTTTTTCTAGTCTCATAGTATCTATTTATTTAGTTATTACATATTTCAATTAGCTATAGCTGGGTGCATAAGTGTGTCCAACTAGTCTGTCGTCTTAATGATGACCTCCTTTTCATTGTGTAATGACAGTATTATCTATTTTATCAGATATAACTTTAAGTTTAATTTAGGTGATTTATGTGCAACAATTTCTGTTCTCCTGATGTGGTATTCCTCTCTGCATGCTATGAGTATGTTTTATTATCATTGGTTAATAAGGAATCTTTTGGGGGCCTATAGCAGTGCAGAATAGAGCAAGGTGGGAATTCCAAGTAGAGATAGAGAAGAAAAGAAGGCGGAGTCAGAGAGATGCCATGTAGCTGCACAAACACAATACCTTAATCAAGAGCAGAAATATACATATAACACAATTGACCTTAAATTTGTATCAGTATACCAAGATCCATATCAGTAGACCAAGATCCATACCAATGCAAACTATCTCTATATCATATCCCCTTTTAAATGAAAACAAACATTTATAAACAATATTTGGGAATTTGGGCATAGTTCTCTCCAAACTGCTTCCTGCTTTTTGTTGCAAAAAGTATTTTGGGGGATTAGCCTGGAAGGAATCCACAGGTTCTCATCCTTTGTGGAAACAAATGCAGAGCCTCTTTTCCAAAGCAACATATCCTTAGACCCAAATTTCAAAGTCAAGATACCTTTAAAGTATATATGTTGGTTTAGCTTAGCAGCCCCCAAATCAAACATCTCTCTGTACTTAGCTCATTCACAGTCAAACAAGTCAAAGAAAACACAATAATATACATAATCCAGACTCTCTATGTATATTCCATCTTCATGTGACTTATTTTTCTTACTCTATTACTTTTCCCACAAGTTTAATATTTATTTTATTGTCTTTACTTCCTTAATCTATGACTGTACTCTTTTATATTATAACTGTCTATACTCTTTTTCCTCTCTCTGTCTCTCTCTCAAGCCTACATACATTTATCCAACACTGTAACCCATTTAGAGGTCTTTTTCATCTGAATTTGTCTTGATTGTGGGCATATCTGTAATCTTTTCCGACCAGGAGTGCTTTTTTAAAATGCTAAGAGGGCAGGCTAGCACCAACTCCACAGCCCTGCCTATTTGCTCTGCCCAGTCCAACATGGCAGAGACATGTTCACTGCCTCTGAGAGCCGTGCACACCACTCCAGCTCCAGTGTCTATGTCATCATTAAGCAATTTGTAACTTGCTACTCACAGACCCCATCTAAGTGCTCACCCTCTTGAAAGAGCCAGAGCTGCTCAAGCAACTAGAAGCCCTCTCCTAAAGAAGCCTCACAGCCTTAACTGCCAATGTTTAGATGTTGAGTCAGGAAGACCTCTCTTAAAGGAGCCACAGCAGCCCTGCTTGCTGCCAGCAAACAGAGCACATCTTAAAAAAAAAAAAAAAAAAAAAAAAAAAAAAAAAAAAAAAAAAAAAAAAAAAAAAAAAAAAAAAAAAAAAAAAAAAAAAAAAAACAAAAACAAAAACAAAAAAAAAACAAAAACAAAAAACGTGGCTACCAAGAAGTTGCATTAAACTGTTTGTGTGTGTGTGTCTACAATTTTTCTTTAAGCTCTCTCAGGTTTTATATGGACATAGTTGCCTCACATTGGTGCCATTTTGTGGACAGAAAGTGCTCATTCACTCCTGGTCACCCAGACCCAAAATAATCACACAGAAACTGTATTAATTACAACACTGCTTGGCCAATAGCTTATATATATTTCTAGCTAACTCTTACATCTTAAACTAACCCATTCCTATTATTTTGTATTTTACCACGAGGCTCGTAGTTTACTAGTAAGGTTACAGAGTGCCTTCTTTCTCCTTCAGCAGCTCCATAATGGCTCTCTGACTCCGCCTTCTTTTCTCCTCTATCTCTGCTTGGAATTCCCGCCTTACTCTATTCTGCGCTGCCAAAGGTCCAAAGCAGCTTCTTTATTAACCTATGGTAGTCACAGCATACAGAGGGGAATCCCACATTCCCCTTTGATTATCACTTGCACAGAATATTTATTTTTATCTCTTTATGTTCATACTGTGTGTCATTAAAACTATGTGGGTCTTATTAAAGTCACACTCTTGAATTCTTTAGTCCAATCAGTCACTCTTGTCTCCTACTGAATATTTTAATTTATTTCCTTTGATATGAATTATTGGAAGGTAAGGTCATATCTATGGCATTCAAATTTGTATTTTCTATACAGAATGTGTTCCTTTCTTTCTTTCTTGCTATCTTCCTTTGTGACTGATGACTTTTTGATATGAGAGACTTTCATTCCTTTTTGTTAATCACTTATGTCTCCACTACAGTTCTTTTGCTTTCTTAATAGTTACCATGAACCTTACATAAACTATCTTGCAGAGATAGCATTATATCACAAGCCGATAGGAACTTAGCTTCAATTACATATATAATTTAAAATGTGTTTGTGGCTTAAAATATTATCTATACTTTTATTTCTTCTTTCTTACATTTTAGGTTATTGATGTTCCAATTAATACTCGTAGCCTTGCACATCTGTTAACTAATTTTTAGGTTTATGCATTTTAATTGCTTCTGGGGTGTTTTGCTTTTATGATATAGTTTAAAATGATTTATATATCATCATTGATTTAGGTCTTAGAAAATTCTGTCTCTGAGTATATCTAATTCTTCATATCTGCATTTGATATTTATAGATTCAACCAATAAGAGATAGAACATATTTCAAAAAGCTACGTTAACATCAAGGAAAACTCTTTCATCATTATTATCGAAATAACAGTATACAATTATTTGTATAACATTCACATTATGCTAGACAGTATATGAAATCTAGAGATGGTTTAAATTATATCTAAAAATGTGCATAGGTTAGATACAAAGAATATGACATTTTTATATGATGGACTCACAAATATCTTTAGATGTTTTCCCTTTAAGCATCAAGAGACAGTTAAATATAGCTATCTTTACCAGTGAATTTTAAATATTTATGTTTTAAAACTTAATGCCCATTTGTTTCAGCTTGAATAACTCCTTTTAGCAATTTTACAGTAGGGGTATACCCTGAACTCCCTCAAAATTGCATTGTCTGAGAACGTCTTTATTTCCCTTTCATTTGGAAAGAGACTATGTTAAGTATAGTGCCCTCATTTAGTAACTTTTTCTGTGAATATTTTGGCCATATCATCCTTATCTATCTTAGTTAGGGTTCCTCTTGCTGTGATGAAACACTATGACCAAAAGAAAGTTGGGGAGCAAAGGAATTTTTGGGCTTATACTTCATCATCAAAAGAAGGCAAGACAGAAAATCAAACAGGGCAGGAACCTGGAGGCAGGAGCTGATGCAGAAGTCCTGGAGGGATGTTGCTTACTGGCTTGCACCTCATAGCTTGTGCAGTCTGCTTTCTTATAGAGCCCAGGACCACAAGCCTGGGGGGCGGTTGGCACCACCAACAACAGAGCGGACTCTTCCACATTAATCATTAGTTAAGAAAATGTTAGGCTGGGCGGTGGTAGTACACACCTCTAGTCCCAGCACACTGGAGGCAGAGGCAGGTGGATCCCTGAGTCTGAGGACAGGACAGCCAGGGCTATACAAAGAAAGCCTGTCTCAAAAAGAAAAAACAAAAAGGGAGGAGGGCATTTCCTTAACTGAGGTTTCCTCCTCTCAAATGACTGTGGGTTGTGTCAAGTTGACATAGAACCAGACAACATATCTCCTGGACTCTGATTGTGCTAAGAGATGTTCAGGCAAAAAATAAAGCTTTCTTCTTGGATGTGACAGTGAAGGTGTTTCTAGAAGAGTTGAGCTTTTGGATTAGATTCTGAATAAAGAAAGTCATCTTCAGCATGTTGACAGGCATCCTGGTATATGCAAGGGTCCGGGAAACTGAAACAAAGATGGAAGACAAGATTCTTTCCCCTTAGCTGCATTATCTATTCTTCGCCTGGGACTAATACTGAGACCCCCAGTTTTCAGGCCTAAATGACAATATTGGCTCTCCTGGGTCTCTAGATTGCTGATAGTATATTCTGGAACTTCTAAATCTTAAAAAATCTATCCTCTATTTATGCCTTTGCCTCTATTTCTTGGGAGAACCCTGAAAATTACAGTTTACTTCTGGTATTATTTATGCTTGTCAATCAGTTTATGTCTGGTGATTCCCTAAAGAATGAACCTTTAGGAGAGTCTGCCTGTTTTGCAGTGGTCCTCAGTACCAATAGGTGCTGAAGAAACATTTAATGATTGGTTGGCAGAAGTATGTTTACAAATGAATAGGGAGTATATTGTGTGAACCAATGTGTTTCTTTGGGGGTTACTTATAGGAGTATGGGTGGGAAAATACCTCTAAAAACATGGATGATTCAAAGTCAGCTGCATCACCAAAAGTCCACCCCTGCCTGGGTAAGGGCTCACCAGAGCAACACCCCTGAAGCTCACTGCAAGACTTACAGCAGCTTCACATGCTAGGAAGTCTCCCACAAGCCGACTGGTCATTTGGGAAGAGTCTCTACTCGGCAACTGTGTAAGCTTCTCTAAACCAGGTGGCATTGATAAAAGGCCTCATGCATCTCGCTGCAAGGTTTCCAGACTCTGAACACTTGTTTACATCCTGAGTCTCCTGAGCCTGTTTTCTCCCTCCCGGAGGGAGGGTTTCAGTTGGAAGAAAATGCTGCGGTCCAGTCTATAGGCCACTTCCAACGATTGGTAATCAGTAAGAGAGGTGGGCATAAGTAGAAGGAAAGCCAGTTAAGGTTTCTTGTCTTTTTTTTTTAATTGAAAAAGAAAATCTCGGTCTTCTTTTGAGAAAGTAGAAAGAGATGACTGAGATCAAAGCAAGCAGAAAGCAATGATCAGAAAGCAAGGATGTCTGTAAGGCCTGAGAGGGAGGAAGTATTGATTGGCATGGTTGTTGTGTTTTCTGCTCTGACTAACAATTCGTTTTTTACATTCTGGAGCCTGCCATCCCACAGAAGCACCTGATTAAATGAGCAATGAACAAAATGAGATAATGATACAGCATTCAAATGAGTCACTAAGAATTCAGTCAGATCATGGTCTCAACTTTAGGAAGATAATTTGCAACAACCTGGATTTATGAGGGGCAGGGAGGAGCAGGAAGTGTAGAGTAATGAGTATTTGATATGATTATGTTAGCTAAGACAAGAAAATTCCTCTGAAGGTGTCAAGAATTTCATACTACCTGGTATGGTGTCAGCCCACTGTGTCCATTCTAATCAGCAAGCACTGAAGAGCCATAAAATCATGGAGCAGAAACAACCTTCTCAGACATCAGACACACTAGCTCAACTCCTCTATTTTTGTAAATGAGGGAACTAAAACCTAAAGGCATTAAGAATGTGTTTATTTCAAATTTTTTGTATGCTTTTATCCCATAGTCCAAAATCATCAGAAACTATTGTCTGATATTTCATACACACACACACACACACAGATGCATTCTCCGTGTGTGTATGTTTGTGTGTGTGTGTGTACACAGAAGTCAGTGTGTTAAATACATACAGTCTTTCTTCCTGACTCTGAGGGGGATTTTAATGTAGTAACCTAGTTAGTCTTCATTTTTTGGAAGGATTACTAGGAAAAAGGGAATTTCTCTGTTAAAATATGGATCTGTGAAGGTCACAGTGAAGTAAAGTCATGGGAAATTAAGTTAAAGTCTTCAGAGAACTTCCAAGAAATAGCCAAGACCTCTTAAAAAATACATGTTGGGGATCTATTCCTCTCAGGCTGGAACAACAGGCCTTCAGTTACTAGACAAAGACCCACTTCTTCATTTTTATTTTCCTTTTGAAAATACATCCTGAGGAGAAGTGTTAGCCCTAGCCAGATTGGAGAGTCTGAGAAGTTCTGGCTAAGGTTTGTAGGACTCACAGATTTTGTGCTGACTTTCAACAAGATTTTGGGAGTTGATTAAAAGAGAAAAGATGCTATGGAGTCAAGTTTTGTCTGTCTGTCCTGGTAGTGTTCTTTCTCCAGAATCTAGGGAATTCTTGCCATTTGGACAGTCACAGTTGGTGTATACATCTGCTGGAGACACTTTACAGAGAACTGTCAGCAGTCCGGAAAAAAGTTATTTCATGGCCAGGAACCCTACAAAGTCATGCTTGAAAGGAAATTTCACATAAGAAAAAGTATCCCCGGAGACAGTTACCAAAGGCATGCATGGATATATGGACTGGGAGGTGATTTTAAGAGTAGATGCTTGGTCAGTTCTAGGAATGCCATGGCACAGAAAGAGTTGAGATTTACCTTTGAATCCTCTAGAGCTGATCTTCGGTCACTGTTGATAATCTAGAGAAACAGTGTTCATGGCGACTGGTATACCTAGTATGTCAGATGCTGCCTTAGACACAATGAGAAACTGCAATCATTCTTGTACTCACACAACTTATTATATAACTGGGTAAAAAAAATACAAGCCAACAAGAAAAGAAGAATGTGATTAAACAAGAAATGGATTCTACAAAACTATAAACAGTTATCTTTCAAAGTTGGAAAAATTGGAGGTGGTATCTCAGGAAGAGCTGTGGGAGCTAGGCTGGGATGACTTGGTGCATCTATGTGTCCATTGCTCCTTACTATGTAAGCATCATCTTTTTTCTTCAGTCAGAGAAGCCAGATCCAACCTACACAAATCAAAGCTTCTCCTGCCACATCATCTACCTGTGAGCATGTGATTAATTTCTGACCAATGAGAGACAGGTACGATGAGCAGAGGGCTACTTGTAGGGACACAAACGAGAGGCCTCAGCTTCACCCTTGCCTGTTTCCATTCTTCTTTGATCTGAAGTTGCTGTGTGATGGTTGAGCTGGAACTGAGCTTCAGAAAGAGAAGGTAAGGATAGATATTGCTCTACGGAATAATGGCGCACACTGGTATGAGCAGACCAAATTTCTAGCTTTCTTAATTGGATCTTGAAATTTCTTACCAAAAAAAAAGCTATAAAATTTAACAAAATTGTCTCTAATATCATTGTTTAAAGGCAAAAAGAAATTTACCACTGGCAAAAATCTAATTTAGAGAGAGTTGTTACGAAGAATTTTCCTTTATTTATTCAGGTAAAAACCATTCCTCCAAGCTCATTTAGTAAATGCATCAGTGTTATCTTTTTGGATCTGACTAGAGAAATAATCACCTTCCTGGGAGAGGAAATTAGTTCCATTTAGGCCACAGGCCAAAACGTGTGAACCATTGCCAGTAAGCAGTAAATATTGAGGAGGGAGAAAAACAAAACTGCCCATACACTGTGACTCTCCAAAGCCCAGGCTGCAATTCCATTTCAGGTAAGCAGTGGACCAGCCAGAGAGAAACCGAGAAGACTGTGAACAAGAGGACTGAAGAAGGGCCAGACAAGCACTTCACAGATCTCTGCTCAAATAGAAAAGAGAACTGACTGAGTGTCCAGTGACTAGAAGTGAGAGCTAGCTAAATTTGCATGCGCTCCCTGAACCCTTCATAGATCATCAGCAAAACACTAAGCGGTGCACACAGTGGGGCGACCCCTGGACAATTACACTTGAAACAATAAAGATAAAATGAAAAGCAGAAACATCAACAAATACCAAGGCATAGTCACTTGAAATCCTAGTATAAAACTTAAAAAAAAAAAGTGCTCAGGATAATAAGCCCAGATCCCAGAGTTGCTGGAATGCATGACATAAATAAGTTCATATTTCAATACTAAGAATAAATGAAACTTCTGAAGTAACAAAGTTTGGCTCCTTCTTGGGGGAGAAAAAAGGCAATAAAAAAATAGCTGAGTAGATCCAAAGAGTTTAAACAGTTCTCTCTCTCTCTCTCTCTCTCTCTCTCTCTCTCTCTCTCTCTCTCTCTCTCTCTCTCACGCACGCACTCACGCATTGAAAATGTGATGTTGACAGTGACTTTCTCAGTATTTAGGGGACAGGAAACAGGACACAGCTCCACACTGTCATCTTCAGCAAGCTGAGCAGACCTCTAGATTTTTAGGGACCTTGACTCCAGCCAAACTGGCAGTCATGGTTTACTACAGAAAATAAGTTCAAAGTACAGAGTTTGTAAAGCCCAGCTGGTGTGTAAGTATCGGTTCCTCAAGGGTAAGCACGAACTCATTGGGAAGTTCCAGTTCATTGTTGTGTAGACTTGTTTGTGTGTTTACAGTAGTCTCTCTTACAGACGTTGGTAGGGGTTGAAGTTGCTATCTTTAAAGGGAAGAAACTTGAATGAGGTTCCTGAGGAATGTCTGTCAGGATTACTCTTGATAAGGTAAACCCCTTACACAAAGAGATAAGAGAGGCAAGATGTTGTCACTGTAAATCAGGAGTTTTCTCTGAGATTCTCAGGAGATATCTGAGGAAGGAATGAGACCCTACCCAATATGATATACATTCAGGCCCTAAGTCTAATTCATTGTTACTTTAATATATAATGGCCCTAAACCCGGTTCTTTGTTACTTTAATATATAATATCTATATATGAGAGGACTATAATTTCTATGTTAGCAGCCTTCACAGCAAATGTTGTTCATTGTGCTGGGATTTTTGATTTTGATTGGCCCAAGCTTTAATCAGACTCCATGATGAAGGACTCTTTTCCCTTCCCATGTCCCCACAATTTCCCTGCCTTTTCATCCTGCCTCAGCTTGATAAATAGGGAATCTCAATACAGAAGTACAATGCATACAAAAGACACATGGTGCTCATTGTACTGTGAAATGGAGCAACTGTGCTGGGGAGCAATCTTACAGTTCTCAAAAAATGGAACATGAGAGTTATTGCCCAGTAATTTCACTCCTACACATGCACTCAAGAGCGAAATATTTGTCCATGTAAAAACTTGTATGAAAATATTCTTAGAACATCATTTTTAATACATAAACTAAAATGGAGACAATCCAGATGCCCATTAACAGAGGGATGGATGAAGAATATGTAATATGTTCTTATAATATCATTCAGTAATATAGAAATAAAATATTTGAAATATTCTATCTCATAGATGAACTTTGGAAATATTATGGTTTGTGGAAGAAGTTGCTCACACTATTATGATAATTGATTCCACTTATATACCATATTAAGAACACACAAAATTATAGAGAAAAAATGTAGATTAGTGGCCATAGGATCCCAGGGGTAGGGATGAGTCTTAGGGAGTGACTGCTAAGGCTAATGGAATTTCTCCAGTGCTAATGAAAATGACATAAATTGGCTATTGTGGTTGTTGTGAAGTGCTATGAAATCACTAAGAGAAATACTGAATTGTGTGTTTAAAAGAGTGAAGTAGTTGTATTGAATTCTGTCAACATATTTCTTTTTTTATAAAGTCTCAAATGGCAGTTCTGATACTATCAGTACAATATAACAAATGCAACCTTGACTGTTCTATCTCCACCTAGAAAAGATTCATAAGATATATATGTTTAAAAACACCATAACATTGAGAAAATAAAAATAGTTGCAATACAGGAAAAAGTTAATTTAGAGGGAAAAATTTAAAACTTTAATGACTTATCATAGATTCAAAGATCTTCTGCCCCCCTGAATTTAGAAGAAAATAGAAGTATCAGACCAAAGATAAATAGAAAATAGCAAATAATAATAACCAGAGTGGAAGTCCATGAAAAAGAGAGAAAACAGTCTAAAAATTGTTACTTGATCAACTGATCAAATTTCAGTTACTCTCATAAGAAGGAAGGAAGGAAGGAAGGAAGGAAGGAAGGAAGGAAGGAAGGAAGGAAGGAAGGAAAAGAAACTAATTACCCAAGTCAGGAATGAGGAAACAACAGCAGAACTCAAACTGAAGAATAAGATGGATGTATTACCACTCCCTTCATGCCAACACATATGAAAGCATGCCAATGCCAACACATATGAAAGCATGCCAATGCCAACACACAGTTGGCATTACCTCACTTTCTGCCTTTGGATTTCTATTTTAATTCCTAAATTAAACATGCCTTGTAGCTTTAGTCATCAAAGGATTATAATTTGAAAAATCTAAGTCGCTTTTTAATTTTAAAACAATGATTTCTCTTCACAGAATCTCTGCCTCTAGGACTCTGGGTGATCTGAGACTAAAGTTTAAGGCGTCAGAGTCATTTAAAAGTAATGGATGCCAAGTTGGGAGCATCCTCAGTCAATATAGTGTTTGCCTGTCATGCAAAATGCCCTGAATTCAATGCTAGTGCAGGTATGTAACTCTCTGACAAATTCCCAGAATACAGCGACGTTACTGAGAAAGATTGCAGTGTAGGGAGTGGGGTCCAGAAGGTTTTAAACAAAGACTGCAAAATTAGCATCAGTGCAAATGAGCCCAAAGTCTGTACCATAAAAGCCCCCATCCTTTACAGCATGACCCTTTGAGACTCTAAACATTTTCCCCTGCTCTACCTTGCTCCCTCTATTGGAAATTTATTCTTTCTTAATTAGTTCTCTTACTTGTCTTGCTACTCCTACATGTCTCCTGAAATCCTACCAGAAGTGCCCATCAAAGCCCAAACATCACTACCTCACATATGAGTGTTCTCACTCCGCAGGAAGGGGTCTCACAGACAAATGAGTGTTCCTCTGAACCTGGTTACAAGATCTCAGTGCTCATAGGAAACACAAAAATAACCGGATAATCCACACATTTTCAAAATTAAAAGTCTGAACAATGATTTTCAAAACTAGTGTGGACCAATCAAAAATGTCAACAACAAACAGGCCCAAGGGAAAGCATTTACAAGCTTTTAAAACACTTAAATTTTTGTCTAATTTTCTCATTAAGTTCAGTAAATATCTTCATCTACTATTATTTCATGGGTAAACATTTTAAGAGAACATTCACAATAATCACAAGTGGAATGAACTTGACATTATTTAGTGTGAGGGCCAGGCTGCTTGTTGGGGTTTCTGTCCCGTCCAGTCCCCCCAGCCATCAAGTCCCAAAGAAATTCACACAGAGGTCTCCAGAAGATTATAAACTGATTGGCCCATTAGCTCAGGCTTCTTATTAGCTCTTGTAGCTTATATAGCCCATTATTCTTATCTATGTCAGCCACATGGCTCAGTACCTTTCTCAGCGGGGCAGGTCACATCCTGCTTCTTCGGTGGTCCAGGCAGGAGTGCCGAGACAGCTTCCTGCTTCCCAGAATTATCCTATTCTCCTTGCTCCGCCTCTACTTCCTGTCTGGTTGTCCCACCTATATATCCTGGCTAATGGCCAATCAGCATTTATTTAAGTCATGATTGACAGAATACAGACAATTCTCCCGCACCATCTTTAGGGAAATTTTATTTATTTTTATTTTAAATTCAATACAGATCAACAATAATTTCTTCATAGATAAACAGTTTACACAAAAATATCTAAAAAAACAAAAATACGGATGTGTGTGTAGAGAGATAGCGCAGCTGTTAAGAGCACTTGCTGTTCTTGCAGAGGACCGGGGTTCAGTTCCCAGCCCCTACACAGTACCTCACAACTCCTGCAACTTCAGCCCTGGGAGACCCCATGATCTCATCTGTAACTCCCATTCTAAGGGACTTGACATCCTCTTCTGACTTCCAGACACTGCACACACATGGTGCACAGACACACACGCAGCCAAAATATCCACATATATCAAATAATACAACTATTTTAAAAATATGGAAATTGTGGCCCCAGGTTTTGTTAAAGAGTTGCATCTCTCAAAATGTGATATTTAAGATGATTTTTGTGAGGAAAATGAGATCATCTTAAGTGGAATGTGAGAAATTTTCATACTTTGCCCAAGCCAGACAATAAATAACATTAAATAGTAATGAAAGATATTATCTTGCCTTTTCAATTTTCCTCTGATTAAAGAGAGAGACTCCACTTGTTACTAGTGTTTATCAGTGATCTGAAACCAAGGTCATCTCATATTTAGTAAACGGGTGGTGGATACCAACACCAGGATCTCCCGAAAGTGCAAGCTTCAATGCACAACTTAATAGCATTGCCTTGTCTCCATCAAAACTATGTCATAAGACACTTGTATAGTGCATACATGTAACCCCAGCATCCAGGAATCCAAGAGGAAAGAGGATGATGAATTAGAAGCCAAGTTGGGTTATATGGTGAGACTTAGCCCTCATCCCATAAAAATAGTTGTGGTTATCTTTTTATAGTGAAATTTTATCCACTTAAAATAGTGATATAAAAATTCTAAATATATTTAAGTTTTTTTAAAAACCTATCTATGCAACAAGCTATGTTAACTAGATTCATACTGATACAAAAAATAGCTCTCACCTCAAAAGGAATAAGAGAGAAAGAGTTCATTCTAGAGCTACATATAACTGACCATAGCCAAAGACAGAGAGATTCCGGTTACCTTAATATTATATTCCAACGTGGTAACAGTTTTATGATGTTTTTATAGAAACAGAACAAAGGTTATAAATCAAAGTATTTTCAAAAACATTGGTAGAAACATCAACTGGCAGGTTACAGCAAAGCCCAGAAATCTGTCACAGGCCTTAGGATGCGCTCTGGATAAATTCTTAGCTTGAGGTCTAGTAGAAGTTAGACTGCTGTTTGTTCATTCCAAAAGGATTTACGTAACAGGCGCAAGGATGCTGGATCACACAGAGGTAGACAATAAATGGCTATTTGAGGGCCAAGTTTAGCCTAAGACAATTTTGGCTTCAAACCTGTAATATCCCACATCTCCATAGTCAATCAACCTCATAAAATTTTCCTCACTAGTGGCTTTTTCTAGCAATTGCAGTTCACAATATGAGGGAAGGAGCATGAAGCGAAGCATCTACTGACCAAGGGTTCTACCCTGAAATCTAGGTCATCAGTGAAAATTGAACCTGATAAGCCAAAGCACCTTACCTTGCCTTTGATGTTACAGTGGTTGATTTTTCTGACTTCTTTTGCCTTTGATGTGGATGACCTTTCCCTAAATCCCACCTAGTTTTCAGTCTGATATCCCTGTGGCCATGGGCCCTGTGTCCACTCTATCCTTCTTTGTTTCTTTTGAATCACCCCAGTCTTGCTGCTACTGAGCTTAGGTTGACCTGAAGTATTCCATCTGGAGGTTGGATAATATTCCATTATGAGATCTTAATCCCACTTTTTTTAGTATATCTTAGTTGATAATCCTCCCTGCCAGGATTCATTGTCAAATTTAGACCTCACTACCCACAATCAGGCATCAACTTCAAATCCAAAGTGACTTTTCATTTTCTTTTGTGCCCATTTCTATATTCTTAATGAGTATAACCAACCTAGCTAAACCCAGCCTAGTCATTAGCTACATCATTCCACAAACTAGAATTCCTCAAAATGGTATTTATTACAACACTTATTTTGTTGTTGTTGTTGTTGATGTGGTAGCTTGGATGAAGATTTTCCCATAGTCTCAGATATTTGAGTACTTGGCCCCCAGTTCGTGGCACTGTTTGGAGAGATGGCATTGATGTGATGGAATGTTGTAGCTGCCCCTTAAGCAACTGCTGTCCTAATTGGCAATTTCAACTCCACAGCTACCAGTAGTGGTCATGTTGCCCTAGCCATAGCAAGGCAGGAATTCCATCCCCTCAAACACTGGCTCTTTCACAGCTGCTAAAGGGAACTTTATCTAGATCTCTATCCCTCTATAGAACTCAGGATTTAAAGGTTGAGGTGAAATTCTGCTCACTCAGACAGACTGAACAGCAAGTAGCCAACCTTCTCTCCTAGCTTTTGTCTCCTTAAAAAACAGGATGCTCCCCCAGCGGTGGTGGCATACCTTTAATCCCAGCACTCGGAGGCAGAGGCAAGCGGATCTCTGTGAGTTTGAGGTCAGCCTGGTTTACAAGAGCTAGTTCCAGGACAGGCTCCAAAGCTATACAGAGAAATCCTGTCTTGAAAAACCCAAACCCAAAACAAACCAAAAGAAACAAACAAACGAAAACCCCAGGATGTTCTTCTGCTCAGTCTCCATTTAAGAACCCTAGCTATACATGGTTCCTCCCCACCACTTCCTCTCAGCTAGTCACTGGCTGTCTCCTGACCCCGGGTTAATTTTATTTAATTAAACAAATGTAACATGTCTTTGCATCATTAAACAAATATTCCACAGCATAAATGAATGTAACACATCTTAAATTAATACTCCACAACAGTGGAGGAAGCTCCATCACCGAGAATAAGCTAAGTGTTCATAGCCTTGCCCTTTTCCAGGTCCCTCTCCACCTCATGCTTGTGGCTGAGGATGTGATTCTCAGCCTGCTACCCCTGCTACCATCTGAAACTGTAAGTCAAATAAATTCTTTCTTCCTTAAACAGGGTGGATCCAGACATTTTATCAAAGCAATAGAAAAGTAACTATTACAATCAGTTTCTTTTTTCCTATCTATCTATCTATCTATCTATCTATCTATCTATCTATCTATCTATCTATCTATCTATCTGAGTTGGGGTTTGACTTAAATAGATCAGACTACCCTCCAACTTCCTGTAATCCTCCCACCTCTACACTCAAACTCCAGTTACTGCAGTATGACGTTTTATTTGGGCATAGCATAAACATCTATTACCATCTCAGAGCAGAGATAACCTTGGCTCTGTAGTCGCATCCGTGAATAAGCAGAATGATACAGAGCAAGCAAGGTCAATAATAATTGTAATAGTACAGTTGACATGCCGTAGTAGAGGAATGGCAGGGGTTAGCACCTATTCTAGCCTTTACTCCTTTCTGTACCCCAACAACTGCAAATAATCTTCTAAGATATTAGAGTATATGAACAAGCAAAAGGGTAGCTGAAACTGGGACTCCCAATGTAGCCTCCATGAGGTTGTCATCCACGATGGGTGGGGACATTATGGTGATGCTGATGAGAATAGAATAATTGGTCAAGCAATATTGGGGACAGGGACCTTGAAAATGAGATGTTCTGGTTCATATCCTTGACCAGAATCTGTCAATGACCTTAGTTCTGTCCTGGCTGGAGGTCAGAAATGGCAGAAGGGGGCTTTAGTGCCTGATCTGGTTTCTTGTTATCAGTCTCCTTTTACATAGCATAAATGAATACCACTTTCTAAAAGCTACACATTAAGATACAAGAGGCACCTAGACAGCCTATAGGTGGGTCACCTGGCCTGATAGGTCTATGGTCTGATGCCCTCTCCATCCCTCAACTGAAAGACGTCTTATTCACCCCCAGATAGGGATCCTTGATGATACCCCACATCTGGGACTCTCTCCTGCTGTACAAGAGCTCTATTCGCCCTTCGTTTTCCACCTATGAATCATAAGCTCCTACTGATGAATTAATAATAAATTATTTTCTAAAAATTCACTTTCCCCTTGGTCCATGTATTTACTCTTCAAATTAGTGAAACAAAAACCTAGAGCCACTGACTCAGTGGAAGTTTTATATGATCATGACTTTCTGGCACCCTAATTCCTGAATTAAATCTACCAGATTTAACTTGTTCTCTGGATTCCTGCCTTTCTCCTATTTCAATATAGCTATCGTGAGGTAACATGCTGCTGTGAGTAAGCCCTAAACCATGCTCCTATAAGCCTGTCCAAGCCCAATAAACTCATTGCTTCACCATATTGGATTTTGAATACTTACTTTGGTCTGACAATAGCATGTGCCACCATACCTATAATATAGTAGGTTTTGAATCTATGAAACAAATGATTGTTATAACCACTAGAACCAAACCAAACAAACAAATCACAAACTTCCTTTTATGAGAGGCTGCAAGATTGACCTTCTTTCTGTTTCATCAAGTCAATCAAAGCATCAAGCTTTCAAATATTTTGACTTTGAACAGTCAAATACTTTTTTCTTCCTTAACAGTATTGTTCTTTGTCCAGAATCTGTTATTTTACCAAGTTTTAAATAAATTTTGTCCAAGCACCACATAGAGGACAATTAATGATTTGACATTTTTATCAACCTGAGCCAAGAAAGTCTTCTGGACCTAATACTAACAATTATGGCAGTAGAAAGGCACGTGTCTTCAATTTTTTTTAAAGTACGTGAAACAAGAAACATTTAAGTTATCAAAATTTTCAATGTTTTTAGTCACATCTCATGGCTTCTATTCAAGAGAAAGTGGTAAGGAATTAACATTTAATACTTGCCAGTATTTACCCCAGGATTTTCATCTATGTTATCTTATTTAACCATAACAATTTAGAAACTCATCCTACATTATTTGCTCAAGGTTACATAGTTAATAAGCAATGATCTATGATTCTAAAATTTAACTGCAATAAGGAATGCATGACATTATAGATCTGCCAAACCCCACAGAAGTGTACAGCATGAAAAGTGAACCCTAATGTTTAGTTTATAATAATGTGTCAATATTCACTCACCAATTGTAATAAATGACCCATAATAGTGTATCAATATTCACTCACAAATTGTTATAAATGAGCTACATTAATTCAAGAAGCTAATAATAGGGGAAATTGTGGGAAGTGAGAGGTGTACAGAAATTTAATTGTTCAATATTTCTTATATACCTAAAAGTACTATAAAATGATCTACTTTTTAAGAATTAAGATTTCCATACCCACAGATTTAACTGTCCAATTATTTGTCTCACATTCTCCCCTAAATGATTCTAGTCAGGTTTTCAAAGCTCCACCTCTACGGCTATTGTCCTTATCAAGGTCATCTGAGTGCAGGGCCGTCTTGGCCAACCCTCCACTTTCATCTGACCTCAATTACCAACTGCATTAGATACATTGATTCTAATTTCTTTGTGGCAGCACTTGTCCTGGCTTCTAGGCTGTCACAGTTACCATATTATAGTTTTTCTCCTTCTTGTGTGGTCCTTTCTATAAGCTTTGCTCTTTTCAACTTTTGCTTTTGTTTTTTTTTTGTGTTTGTTTGTTTTTCCACTCAGAACTCTTACTATAGAAGGACTCCAGAGGCTGGATCTTTGAGCTTATTTCTTCATCTACTTCATATTCTTAGTGATTTTATATAATCTGATGACTTTGAGCTTGAATAATATGCTTGTATTTCTCAATGCTGTGTCTTCATACTAGGTCTATTCCAAAACTCTAGACCTAAATCGTGATTTCACATCTTATGTTAGTCCAAGTTTTACAAAATGAAAGAACCAATAGGAATAAAAAGCCGGCTCACACATCGTGGAGACTGACAAGCTCAAATGTATAGTGTGGGCCAGCAAGCTTGAGCAAGAAAGCCGACACAGTATGATTCTTGTCCAATGACTGGCAGCTCAGAGACCCAGGAGAGCAAAACGGGCAATACCAGCCGAAGTGATAATGTTACAGAATCCCTTCTTTCCCAGAAAGTGTTTGTTTGTTTGTTTGCTTATTTATTTGTTTTCTTCTTGTTTTCAAGACAGGGTCTCTCTACATAGCTCTAGATTTCCTGGAACTCACTATGTAGACCAGGCTGGCCTCAGATTCATGGAGATTCACCTGCCTCTGCCACCCAAGTGCTGGAATTAAAGGCATGTGCCACAATGGCAAGATCATAGTCTTTTTATCTGAGCCTTCAACTGATTGGATGAACTGTTATGACGTGCAATATAATTTATTCAAACGTCACCAATTTCAATGTAAATACCCCAAGCCACCCTTTCAGGTTAACATGCCTTAACCATAATGAATCTAAATTTTAGTAAGACCCAACTGGTTCTTATTGGCTCTACCTTCTCATTGCGTTTGTTTCCCAAAGGCCCATCGCTAACATTTTCACCCTGATGATAAGGTATCAACATATGAATACTGGAGGAATATAAACATTTAGTCTATCACAAAGTCTTTTTTATAATTTAATTTTAAATAGTAGATGTTTATTAAATAGCTCAGAAGATTTCTGAAAGCTTAAGAATTGGATCTCCCTAGCCAGTCAACCACTCCAGCACATTACAGACTCTAGTAGTTACTTTTTTTTCCTGTATATCTGATATCTTTATTGTTTTTACATAGTACCTATGATCTTCATCTAACACAAGTAGAATCTTCATAGAAGCATGTATAAAAATTTTTAATTTCTTTTTTAGGAAGGGAACTGTAATTCCAGGTCAGATTTTCCCCTCACTTTTATTATTATTTTGTAGTTTTTACTGTCATGTAAACTTCATTTCCAATTTGGGGCCTCATCTAAAAGTCTTAACTAGCCAGCTTTGGAATCTATCACACTAGCAAAGCTCTCTCTACCCGACTCTGCTTAACTTCTAAAATCGATTTAAATAGGGTGTGGTCAGAGTGGTGTGGGCTTAGATAACCACTATCACAGCTCTAATGGCCAGTGTCTTGTTGCTAGTGAGACCTACATGATATGAGAAACATATGTATAAACCATAGGATTAATTATCTGTGGTTAATTGATCACTATATTTAATGCCTCAAGGTAAAACTCTGCATATCCAAGGCTTCTGTGAGCAGATGAAGACCCTTCTTTCTTTAGCATCTAGTTAATTTCACCCATATTTAAGATGATATCTCACTCATCAGAGGAAATCTCTGAACCCCCTGTCCCTTCCCCGAGCCAATGTTTAAATTCTCTATTTCTTCTCCCAGGTGACTCTCAGCAATAGAAGAACAACCACAATCTTTGAGGCCATTGCTTCCTCTGTCTACCTTTAACAATCACTTTGAAGGCAGGGAATGTGAGTAATTGCCTTTACATCCACACCATCCCATAGCACAACAGGAAGAATGCAGTAGGCATCCACAGTCATCCATTCCCTCCATCACCTGGCACTCCCAAGATGTTCCTTGGCATCTGCTGAGTCCTAGATAATGGCTCGAGGGTTGGAATTAGAAGAGTAAGAAAAGGTTCTGGAGTTCTCAGCCAGCACCAGAAAGGAAGTACGCAGAACTTATAGTTCACTGGATGACGATAGGTGCTGAGAACAACTAACATGAGTGTTGGCTGGGGTTGGTGGTAATGGCTTTTAAATTCGATTGTTCAGAAGATTCCATTGGTAAATTGGCATCTTCATGAGGATTGGAAGGAGGCTGATATGAACAGCACAATGTAACTAGATTCCTGCTGCTTCATAGGACAAATAAAATAGCATCTTTTGTGGCTGGTGTTTCAGACCTAGCTTATTGGATTCTCATGGGTCTGGATCACTCACCCCCAGAGTGGCCATTACCCACATGGGAAGTCTTTTGTCTCATCCTCCTACCTCGCCAGTCAATTCCAGCCCCTCAGCACTCCTTCCTGAGTCATCCTGCTCTGTTCTTCTTGGTCAGATTTGTGAATTCTCACTCATTCAATCGTGATCAAGCATGATTTACCTCCACTGTGGCCAGCACTGTGCCAGGTGAGAGGAGCACATGTGGAACCCATGAAGCCCATGAGGACTTTCTTCCTAAATCCAGAAGACGGACGTACATAAGATGTACAAAGACCATCATGAATGCCTTGCTGCCTATGAAGTGTTCCATTTGCTAACAAAGAAAAGGTAAAAGATCAACAAATTGAACATACATGGAACACGGTTACTCAGGCACGTGTACAGGGGCACATGGAGACTTGAACAGAGTTTGATCATTATCAGTGCCTATATCTTCTGATTATTTCCCAATTCCCCATCTCAGAAAGGACACATCTTTCCGGCAGACAGGTAGGCGCTGGCTATGCATTATTCATGTAGTCAGAACATCCATATTTTTATTTCAGCAAAATACTCACCTCTCCTTCAGATCACACTGGAACAATCAGACCGTGGCTGGAAAACAAGGGGTCTTCCAGACTGAGCCATTTAACTTTCCATAAAGGAGAAGCTTAATTTTTTTCTGATTTTTCAAAAGAACATGCAGATTTGTTCAAGTTGGATTTTTATTTGTTCATGTGCTTCGGATTTAAAGGGGGCAGTGTTTTGCAAGCAGAGCTGTATGAGTCAGAGGGAACATTTCCTGATTTGCATGTAAAGAGGAAAAGAGATGAGCAGTTGAACACTCGCATGGTGCCAGGCATTGTTGCAGGTGCTCTCTAATGTATTATCTTATCTAACATATGTTGTCTCACACTAGAGACAGAAGAAAATATAGGAGGATGGTGTGGTTACTCACCTCTGCTTAAATCAAAAGAAATGCAGTCCAAGAGTTGGTGTCAGTCTTCTAGTTCCACACACCTTGTCAGCAGTACCCATGGGGTTCCAATACAGGAGTGTCGGAATCACGGCACTCTCTCTCCATGCTTTTGTTTTCTCTTTTAATCTAAGTGATGGGAAATATTGCAGACCTCAAGCATGCACAGCACAATCCTCTGAAGTATATATACATAGTGGATCTGTTTATCCAGTGGTTCTCAACCATCCTAATGCTGTGGCCCTTTCATACAGCTCCTCTTGTTATGGTGACCCCCAACGATAACATTATGTTAATTGCGACTTCATAACTCTAATTTTGCTACTGTTATAATCACAATGTAAATATCTGATATGCAAAATATCTGATATGGAACCCATGTTAAAGGGTCATTCGATCCCCAAAGAGGTTGTGATATATACGTTGAGAACCATTTTGTTAATCGAATTCATTAACAAAGGCATAATTTCATTGCTACCAGCATTTATATGAAAACTATTAATAGCCCCTCTCTTTACACTTTCTAAGAATACAATACATTATTGACCATTGTCACCTTGCTCTGCAATAGATCAGTGGCAAGGGAGATAACAGCAAGGTCATGATTTTTAGCATCACCTGTTGTGGCTGAAAATTAAAATCCAGGCTATAATCTTCCCCACCTCAGGCTAAATTCTGACTCAAACTGTGCTGTAAACAGGTCCTAAAAGAGAATGTATTAACTAGGCAGTGCATAGCAACTAATCCTGACCACCAGGTAAACAAGGATAAAGACATTTATTGATGATAAATCATTAGTGCCGTCTTTGTTGTGCTCAAAGGCTAAAACAACCTGACCTTTCTCTTCACATAAATCTATAAATCTAGGATAGTCACTCTCTATCCTTCAAATGACAGGGTACTATTATTCATGACAAGGAAGGGAATTAAAAGGATTCCAGCTGTCTGCATCAGAAGAGTGAATAGCAAGATGCATCTTGAATAACCATACCTTTTTGGTAGAAGTATGGGCAAAAACATCTGACCTTGGGTGGGGAGGAAGGGAAGGAAAGAGATGAGAATGCAGAAGGGAGGGACACAGAAAAAGAAAGGAAGGAAGGAAGGAAGGAAGGAAGGAAGGAAGGAAGGAAGGAAGGAAGGAAGAACCATAGGTAGATGATAGATAGATAGACAGACAGACAGATACAGGTGGAATCTGATACACATATACACAGATTGTAGTGACTAGTGGTTAATTGTTGACATAAACTGAAGAGGTTCTAGAGTTCTTTCAAGGGAGATTAAATGAGTCTGAAACCCAACAATGAAGGAGGACTCCTCAGTGTGTGCTATAGTTTATCTGTCCACAAAATTCAGAATCAATGTGTAAAACATTTTTATCACAACTGACTGAACCCATTAGTCAGTAGTATCTATCAAATGGACCATTAATCTTGGTGTGTGGTAACATATTTTGAGGAATGAAGTACAATGTGATGCCACATAAAGTCAAGCCTATAGCAAGGAAATTGTTAGTTTGTAGGTATCACCAGGAATCTCATTTTGTGCATAGGTAAAGAGGGTGGGAACTGTGGCTAATAATAGCATCTAATCCAAGACTCTTACAGAATCAACTATAACTTAGGAGAAACCCAGAACCCATGTCTTGAGACCCAATTCTATTTATTTATGTATCCAACAAAGGTTTCCATGAATCCCATGAATTGGGTCCAGGAAACCACTGCAAAGGGGGCTGGTCCTTGTAGAAATACAGCCACAGCAATTGGAGCTCAACAAGGGCCTTGTAAATGTTAACAAATTTCTAACACACTGTCCTTTCCCAGCCCAATGTCTGTTTATCACTCACCTACATTGGAACACTGAGGACTCTCAGTGTCTTGTAACTTTTAATTGCCAATGAACTTCTGGCAGCGTGTCCTTCTCTAACAGACTAAAGATGCTTTGAATTATACCTGGAAAATACAGGTCAATGTGCATGTCAATGACAAACCTCACTAGGTAGGCTTTTATCAGGCCCTCCTCTTGAAGCATTGGAGAGAGATCAGGGTGGATTTTCAGAAGTGCTGACATATACTTTTGAAAATGAATAGAGGAGGCGCTTCCTTTGATAGCATCGAGAATCACTTGCTGGAATGAATTTGATATAGATCAGCCATAAGGACACTATTATTGATGGTGACACAAATGAATTCATAGTAACATCTGAGCCTATTGATTCTAACTCAATATTTTGAAAGTGTTGCATGGTCAGAAGCAGAGGCTTTGCCTCTGTGCATGGCACCTGGGAAATCTGTCTGGGCCCCAGAAAAAGATGTGAATGTGCTCACTTTCCTGTCACAAATGCTACCACCACACACTACCACACTGTGTGACTTCAACCACAGAATCTCTTCTCTGACAGTTCTGAAGGCTAGAAACACAAGTCTGAGGTGGGACCAGGGTTCTTGCCTACTGGCAGCTACAAAGACAATCTCTCAATGCCTCTTGCCTAGTTCCTGGCAATTGCTGTCAAACTTTGTCATTCCTTTGTTCATAGAAAGATCATCCTCATCTCTCTCCTCTTCAAGTGACATTCAAATAATTGTGCATTTTGTCCAAAATCTTAATTTTCATAAGGACCCCAGTCATATTGGATCAAAACCTACCCTGCTATTGCATGAAGTCCTATCAGCTCACGATAGTATCAACAACTTTGTTTCTTAATATGGCCATGTTCTCCAGGGACCACATGATAAAATTCAACAGGTGAATTTTGAAAGGTTGTTACTCAACGCAAAACAATCGGGAGGGAATAGACAAGGCTTGTCTTGCTTCGTGGGATGGGTGTAATACAGACTGTGCCGGAATCAGCCATGATTGGTACTTCACTGACAAACCTCGCAAAAATCACAAACCTGAAAATTTGTTCATTCCAGGACTATCAACTATATCTTGTCTCTGCTTTAACCAAACTGAAAGATCTGCTTACTAAGATTTGCTTGTATAAATATTTAGCCAAGTCACCAAGATGAAAAAAAGTTTTTGTAATGTTTACATTACAATCTTATTTTTCACATTGGTTTTATTACAATAAAGCAGACTTATAAAAATGCCCACATAATGAAGCAAAATAAATTCATAGAAAATATTCATTAATCATATTTCTCCAAGAAAATTTATTAGACAATTGTAAAATGCTCATGAAACTTTAGTAAATGTTAGAAACATAAAAAAATGAAGTTATAAATGTTGAATAAGAAAATACATCTGCCTTTTGTGGACATGCTCCTGGCGATTTTGGCTGCAATTGTTACCAGCCCCAATGACAATCTGTAATAATCAGTCTGTATTAGCATTTCTTCCTCTGCATTTAAGGTAAGTACTCTTAATTTTCTTACTTTCATCTAACGTTGCATTATTTGAACTTAGCAACTGCTCCCATCGAATCTCTGCTTGAAGAAACCTGGATGGTTGTAGCAATAGTTCAGGTGGGAGAGAAGCTAAGACAATTTAGGCATTGAAAACTCTGCTCCTTACTTTTCACTGGAGCGCTGCCTAAAATCTGCTAGGACATGTGGTCGTCTAGCAACCAACTAATGTCCTATAATGATCTCCAAATTGATGCCTGTGCTGAATGAATGTCCTACCCCAAACCCAAAGCTTTATATAGTTAATTGAAAGCTAATGTCCTCATTAGTGGCTCTTAGGGAGGTTCAAAAAGTGCAGTTTGCATGTGCTAAATTTTGAATAATTATTAGACACATTGGTTAATAGAAAGGAAAATGGACTGGATGATCCATCCTGGGACAACTGTGCAAACAAATGATATTTTGGGACTGCCCACTCGATAAGTAAGTTTAGGAGAGCTGATGTCCCCAGCAATGGCCACCTCAGCAGTATCTATTTGTAGCACACCTTTCTGGTTCCTGCATTGGTTTTCTTTTGCCTCTGCAAGCTCTATCTTCATAAAAAAAAAAATCTGGATTACTCCTAATCAGATGCAGTTCAATCCTCTTTTACAAATTTTAAAAATTATTTTATTATTTTCTGTGTATGTGTGTTTTGACTATATGCATGTCTGTACACCACATGCACGCAGTACCTTTCAGATAAAAGATAAAATCAGATCCCCGCCAGGCGGTGGTGTCGCATGCCTTTAATCCCAGCACTCAGGAGGCAGAGGCAGGCAGATCTCTGTGAGTTTGAGGCCAGCCTGGTCTACAAGAGCTAGTTCCAGGACAGGCACCAAAAACTACAGAGAAACCCCGTCTCGAAAATAAAAAAAAAAAAGAAAGAAAGAAAATCACATCCCCTAAGACAGAGTTACAGTGCCATGTGGGTGCTGGGGACCTAACCCAGGTCTTCTAGAAGAGCAGCCAGGGCTCTTAACTGTTTCAGACCCTGAGAGATCACTTAATACACTCCCTATTATCCACAATTCATCATAAAATTAATAGGGAAAAAGACTGGGCCAATGGGTAGGGTCACGTACTATCAACCCTGACAAGCTAATTCAATCCCTGGAACCTACACATTGGAAGAAGAGTCCCAACTCCCACAAATTGTCCTCTGACCTACACAGACACACACACACACACACACACTAATGTACTGAATACAGTAATAATAGTAAAAATAAATTCTGAATAGCGATATGTCTTCCCCTTTGAAAAACACCAAGGTTTTAAAAACTATGCATATTTCAAATGTGCGTGGTTTTCAGTTTAAATTAATCAGTCATTTCTGTAAATGTGCTACATTTTTAAGATTCATTTACTTTTCTTTTCCCTAATTCTTGTTAACTTCTCATTGTCTGTATTTTACTTCAAATCTTTAAGTTCCAAATTCTCTCTATCTACACAAATATATGTATACATATTTTAATATTGTATTTATTATTATGCTATGTGTGTACATATGACATGTACATGTGAGCATAGGTACACATATGCCACTGCACATGTGTGGAGATCAGTTTCAGGAACTGGTTTCTACTGTAGGTTCTGGGACTCAAACTCAGGTTATCAAGCTTGTGAGACAAGTGCTTTTACCTCCGAGTCCTTTCACCAGCATACAAACAAACTGGTTACATTATCCAAGTAAAGTTTCACTCCTGGTTTTTATACTGACAGTTCTTTCTTTTAAATAACACAATTTAGTTGCTTCTGATCCACATAGTTCTTAATTTTTGAACTTCGCATCTGTAGTTCTCAGCTTTTTCTTTCAAGAGCATCTGAAAAGGTCCTGTCATCTGTCATGTCAAAGTCTTGTTGCATAAAAATGTATGTTTTGCAAGTATAAAAGAAAATGCCCAAGAAAAGAATGAGGCTTTATGAAAATTATACTTGCTATAAGGTTTCAATGAATGGATGGAAACATAGGGTCTAGGGGAACTATGCAGTATGCCTACAAGGCTTTTAACAATGCTCACAAAAGAAGATGGGGTACCACATTAAACAGATGGATAAAAAAGTTATTACCAAATGGGCTAAAATAAACTTCTAAAGAATATCAGTCCTATAACAGGGTAATAAAATAAAATAAAATAAAATTCTGAAAGACTAATCAAAAGGTTTCCAACAGAAACCTTATCTTCAGTCTTAGGACAGTATAGCTTGGTACCAGACATCAAGAATAGCCTGGGTACCAGACGGCTATACATGAGGTAAAGGCACAATAGCAAAGGGGACCAGAGACAGGAAAGCTGAAGACAGTCTCTACCACAGAACTATGAAATAATACCATGAAATACTTGCTATAGCAGGAGAAACATGTACGTCAAAGCCCTGAATGTCCACAGCCTGTCAACAAGTGTTGTCCTCATCAACTTTCCTTCATCTGGAGTTCAGGCTGAAAATAATTCAAGGAGATGATGTTTAAAGTTCTATATTTACTCCCAACTGTATTTACACTTTAAGGACTATTCTCTGTTTAAAATAAATGAAGCTTTGTTGGTATGATACAAAGTAGCAGTGGCAGTCCAGTTTGGAGGCATAATTTTGGTAGGAGGAGGAAGTGTGAAGGAGGAGACAGTCACCCACCATCTCTTGTAGCAATTACATGGCAAGTTAATTTTGAAGCTGTCGATGAATTGTACTTTGGAGATATACCCTGATTATGAAGAGACAAAAAAAATCTTAAGAAAGGCACAGCAATAGCAAGTGGTCTAGAGAAACACTCAGTGTGAATCCCAGTTTCTGTAGACAGACATAGATATGTGTTGGTTAAGGGTGACAAGAGTATATATAATTCACTTTCTCCTCCTGTCTTGTTTATTTTGTTTTATAACTTATAGTTTTAAACTGTTGTTTTTGATGGTAAATCATATTATCTGTGCAGATATAAAGGGAAAATATTTCAAAAATTTTCATGAGAGAATCATTAATATATTACAAACAAAAAAAACAGAAAAGAAATGTGTAGATGAAAGGTTCTGTCCCCCTTGGTCCTGCAACTGTTCAGTACCAAAGAAACATGCAGAGGCTTATATTAGTTACAAAATGTTTGTCCTCTTAGCTCAGACTTATTATTGACTAGCTCTTACAACTTAAATTAACCCATAATTCTTATCTATGTTTAGCCACGTGACTTAGTACCTTTTCTCAGTAAGGCACTCTCATCTTGCTTCCTCTACATCTGGCTGACTACTGCATCTGCCTTTCCTCTTCCCAGAAAGTTCCTAGTCTAGTCATCCCACCTATAATTCCTGCCTGGCAACTAGCCAATAAGCTTTATTAAAGCAATATGAGTGAGAAATCTTTATAGTGTACAAGAGCATTATTCTCAGCATTTCCCCTTTTTTTTTCTTTTTAAAACAAGAACTCTGAATCTAGTATCCATTGTTTAGATTTTTTTTCCTGAACATTATCCATAACAACTTGTAACCAACACATTAAACAAAGACAAACATCCATAATCCAATTTTTGGGAATGTGGGTATAGTTTTCTAGACTACTTCCTGCTGATTGGGGGTGCTCATAATCTTATGGGGAACCAAAAAATATTTAGGATTATGGTGAAGTCCTCACTGAAATATTTTGTGAGGCTGGTCACCTCAGCCAGCAGTCTTGAAGCTGTTCTGGATGTAGAACTCAGAAGAAACTGCAACAGAGGTGCTCTGAGATATTGGATGAACTGGGCCAACCACTCCTATCAGAGATTTTATTAGGGAGTCTTCCTCGATCAAACCTTGTTTTTCTTAACCCAGAATGAATCCACAGCCTCTTATTTCCTGTGAAAACAAAAGCAAAACCCCTTCTCCAAAGTAACATATCTTTTGACTTAAATTTTGAAGACAAGGCATTTTCAAAATATAGGTTGAATTAATTCAGCGGAATTTATAACCAAATGTCTTTTAGCAGCTGTTGTTCCTCTTTTTATCAGTCAAACAATTCAAAGACAACACAATAACACACAGTATCTAGATTCTCTGTGTATTGTGAAAGTTGAAGGAAGTAGTCCAAAAAACTATGCCCAAATTCCCCAATACTGTTTATAAAATATTTGTTTTCATTTAGAGGGGGTTGATTATTGGCCACAGTCAATCTCTTTCTAAAGAAAAAAAACAGGATATTATATAGAAATGAATACTTTACATTGGTATGGACTTTTATTTATTGATATAAATTTAAGTTCAATTTTGTTACATGTATATTTCTACTCATGTTTAAGGTCTTATGTTTATACAGCTCATTTAAAAATGTAATGTATAGTTTAAAATTACAGATTAATAGATATTCATCTATTATAGTCAAACTTGTAGTTGTGTTAGTTAGGTTTTCTAGATATACAGAGATATGTTTCAGATGGAAAGGTATTCTTCAGACCTTTCTAAGATGTGCAGAATATAGCATTTAAAATGTTTTGTTAATTTAGGGCTTTTCAAGACTGATGTGTGATTCCCCTATGTATGCTGTGAATACCATTGGTTAATAAAGAAACTGTCTTGAGCCTGTGATAGGGAAGAATAAAGCTAGGTGGGGAAAATTAAACTGAATGCTGGGAGAACGAAGGAGGAGTCAGGAGAATCATGTAGCCCTGATGGAGACAGAAAATGGAACTTTTTACCCAGTAAGCCACAACCTCATAGATTAATGGATATGGGTTAATTTAAAATATGAGTTAGCCAGAAATACACTTAAGCTATTAGCCAAACAGTATTGCAAATAATATGGTTTCTGTGTGATTATTTCAGGGCTGAGCAGGCAGGAACCAACAAGCGGCTCTCATAGAACATAAGACAGTGAGACACGTCTGCTCCTGGCAGCACCAATTACTTCAAGAGGATGATGGGCATCAAAGAGTCTCCTTATGAAGTTTGTTAGTCATTTGAACAAGAAACTGCTCCTGCTTAGACTTCTTGATGGTATGCTGTATAAATGGGAAATGCAGGAACCACAGAAAAATGACTGTTAAACTTGTAAAAATAAGGTGGAACAGTCCTTCAGGGTGCCTGCTCCATGGAAGAGTCTACCAGACATTCTACAGGACACAGAAGAAAGCAACTGACACACATTGCCAAACAAGGCAGGACAGATCTTCAAATATCCTGCCTCAGAGAAAAGTCTGTCAGATATGCTAGGCCTATATGCTGAAGATGGATGCTCCAATGTTACAGAAGAACTTTGAGTGACTGTCCAGGTAATGAGATGTCTCTGTTAAATCTAGAGTTTTGGAAGTTGCTTATAATGCACTTCCTGTTTACTTAGGTAATATTATTTCCTTCTGGGGTCTTTGATGGAATTGAAGACAGATAGTTACAGATATAGTTTTCCTTAGTTATAATAAAAGATAAATTAGATATAAAACCTTAGACTCACAAAGAGAAAATAGGTGATAGAGTACTTTCTTTAATTTTTGCCTAATACAAGTAGATTAAATATTGTAACTGTAATTCTTGCTTGATAACTATTTGGTTACATGTAATTTTACTATGTTAAAGTTAAAACCTTCCTTCTAATTAGGCAGCAAAGGGGAAATGATGTGGGATGTCCTTCTACATACGTGCTGCTTTTATTGGTTGATGAATAAAGTTGTTTCAGTCAATGGCTTAGCAGAGTAAAGCTAGGCAGGAAGTCCAAGCAAAGATACAGAGGGAGAGAGTAGACGGATTTGAAAAGATGCCATTAAGCTGCCAAAGGAGTAACATGCTGCACCCATAAGCTACCGCCTTGAGGAAATACACAGATTTAAAGAAATGGGTTAATTTAATAGTTAGAGCTAGCCAGTAAGAAGGCTAAGACATTGGCCAAACAATTGTAACTGATAATAAGCCTAGGAGTGGTTATTTCATAAGCAACTGCAGGAACTAGCAAGCAGAAACTGGCCTGGGGGACCAGTGGAACAGAGAATACTTCTCGCTATAGAAGTGCACTACACAGTTTTACTGAGATAAGAAATGGCAGCTTTTTTAAAGTTTTTTTTTCTTTTTTTGAGACATATTTTCTCTGTGTAGCTTTGGAGCCTGTCCTGGAACTCTCTCTGTAGACCATACTGGCCTTGAACTCACAGAGATCCACCTGACTCTGCCTCCCATTAAAGGCATGCGACACTACCACCCAACAACTCTACAAATCTTAAACCAAGGAAATGGAGTTTTTCTCACAGAACGATGAGATCATTCCATCAGATACCTTCCTATGGGGATTATTTATATTACTACTGTGCTTTTCACAAGTTAACCTTTCAGGAGGCACATAGTTGTAGAATATCCTCATAAAAGAAACACTACTCAGACCATGCATGGAATTTTAGTCATAGGCAAGTATTCCTTACAAAGCAATATGCAATATCTTTAATTTCTTCTAATTCTTATATCCCACTGATTTCCACTAAATCAATAAATACAGAGGGGAAAGAAAAACCAGGGTAAGAGAGGCAATGAATTTAGAAGTCTGAAAATAAAAAGCTTACACACAAGCATTGCAGTCTTGGGACAAATAACCTTCTTCTTGCTTCATGTTCCAGAATGCATACCTATAATTAATAGATACCATGCTAGCTTCAACAGGAAGAAGAAAAAATATAAATCATAAAAGACTCTAAATGCATTCTACCCATGGATAAATGACAAAGCCTTCATTGCACATTCACCAAATGCCAATGAAATAGCATGATCCTTGGTTAAAGTAAAATTTGTACTTGGTTAGACTGACAAGGATAATTAATGCTTCTTTACAAAAGCCCTGATCCCAGTTACTTTGTGTCACATGAAAGAAACCCCCCCCATCCACTCCTCCCTCATCTGTGGTTAATATTGAGTTATGAATCACACAATGACAAGCCTGCAGAGACAGGGAAAGTGGGGCTGAGCTAACCTTGGAACACAAAGGACCCAGCCAGGTCTGCAGAAAACAGCACATTCATCTTCCCAGAACAGGGCAAATGGGCCTTTTTAAATGTAGTATTGTCCGAGAGGGATATCCAAGTCTCTTTAGAGGCTGCTCGATACATTAGCATCTCTGTGTTATTTAGCAATGTAGATCTCTTCAACTCCATATCCTTATGTCTTTGCAAGTTCTCATTAGAACAAGTCATTTAGAAGCAAGTCACACAACGAGGGGCCTTTCTGAAAGAAATAATTATATGGATTTCACACAAAATTATTTAAATTAACATTTAGAATTTTGTTGACATTTACTGAATAACTTCCTCTGCATCCAGTCTTTTACATTCTTATCTCACTTAATCCTCCCAGTAAGGCCATAGAAAGGCTCTGCTGTTCTATCTTTTCATGACTTTAAAATTACTTTTATTTATGTGTATGGTTGGGTGAGTACCAAATGTGTGGGCGTGCCCACAGAGGCCAGAAGTTACAAGTGGTTGTGAGTTCCCAGACACAGGCGCTGTGAACTGTCCTCTGCTGGTCTTCTGCACGAGTAGAAGATGCTCTTAACTGCTGATTCCTCTCACCAATCCTATATATTGTATAGGTACAAATAGATTAATCATTTGGCCTGAAGTTTTATAGTTTAAAAGTAGAAAAGTCAGAATGTAACACCAGGCCTGGTTAATATCAAACTCCTCATTGTAAGCATGTGTGTATATCACTCCAACTCAACAATCCTTCCTTTATCTTATTCATGAGCTGTATTAGTCAAGGTTCTCCAGAGTAACAGAAATTATAGTATATAATATACTATATATATAATATAGTGTGTATATTTATAATATAGTATAATTTTTATAGTATAGTTTCTATGAATAATATAAAATAATTATTTCTCTCTCTCTCTCTCTCTCTCTCTGTGCATGTTCACTCACACACACACATATTGGACTTATTAGAATGATTTACAGACTGTGGTCCAGCTAATCCAACAATGGCTGACTATGAGCTATGAGCAGAAAGTCCAAGAACCCAGTATTTGCTCAGTCTAGCAAGCTGCATGTCTCAGCTGGTCTTCAGTAGACAAGCTGGAGCCTGAAGAAGTAGTCTCTAATGACAGTGAATGAATGGACTTGCTAGCAGAGCAAGAGCAAGCAAGCAAAGAGCAAAAGTTTCCTTCTTCCATGTCCTTATCTAGGTTTTCAGCAGAAAGTGTGGCCCAGATTAGAGGTATGTCTTCCTGCCTCAAGATTCAGATTAGAAGTGAATCTTCCTACTTCAAATTAAGCAAAAATCCCTCACTGGTGTGCACTCCCATTTTGGATTTTAGTTAATTCCAGGTGCAGTGAAGTTGACAACCACAAATAGCTAGCACATGAACTAAAGAGTCCTTTTGCTTCTCTCAGAAATAAAAATAAAAGACTATTTCCCAGGCTACAATAAGATTAGATGTGGACAAAATGAGCCCACAGAGAAGAATGGCCTGAAGCCAATGGACATTTCTCTGCCTTGTGTTCACCGCTACTTCTTTTACCAAAGTCTGTCTGGGAAGCCAGGTTTTCCTTGTGCAAAACAAATACAATGAGATCTGAGAACTCTTTGTAAGACCCTCTCAATCCACATCTATTGAGTAGAATTCCATCAAGCCAATGATTATAACTGTTTCCTCCTTGTGGTAAGCATTGCCAATCAATGAAATCAGATCTTTACTATGTCCACTTTGAAACTCCTTCAAGCCTACCTCACTGGTGAAAGGGATGACCCGGTGTTCAAGTTGGTTGGTTAACTTCTACTTTTAAAAGAAGTTTAACTTGAAATTGCTACTACTTTATGATGTGGTTTATGATATAATCTTCATTAGAATGGGGAAAATGTTTTTCAGGCAGAAAGAGAGAACTAAACACTAAAATGATAAAACATTAAAAAGAGGAAAACTGGTATAAAGACTGCTTCTCTAAACCACAGCCACAGGATGAGATGTTTTACAGTTCAACACCTACATCATAATAGGTAGAAACTGGAAGCATTAATGCAGGGGCTGAGCAATGCAGAAGGACATTAAAGCATATGTTTGCCACCTGCAGAAGAATCTTTTCCCTCATAGTACAATATTATTTACATCTGAAATACAGTCAACTTTAGCTGCGCACCACGCCCACAGGCAATATTATGTTTAAGCACTCATTTCTGTTTCTTTAGACACTGTAGTGTCTAAGCACTCTATTCCTGTTCATTTCGTTTCTTGTTTACCAAAACAATAAGGCATATATGCCACATCAGCCCACTAGAAAAGCATAGTGGCAAGCAAGCAAACCTACCACTGGCCCATTAGCCTGTTTATGGCATTAAAAACAATAAAGAAAGCAGCATCTATCTTTGTCCTCCTCAGTGCACTGTGCCACCAACATCACTGCCACCTATGCATGTTCAATGTACATGATGTTTTGTTTAAGCTAAAAAGGAATAGAATACATAACCAAACTATGTGTGCAACTGTCTCTGTTGATTAAGGTTGATATCTTACATTGCTGGTCTCCTAAGGACTCCCCCAGGCCTCACTTGTCTCAAGCTCTGTGTCATTGCTTCTCTGTTGTTCAATGTCTTTATTCCCCTGTGCGTAACTGGAACAAAATTAAAAAATAATTATAATGAATGGATCCATTTTGTTTGTGCTTCAAAGAGCATACATAAACAAAGTCACAGAGAAAGAATATTGCTTGGATGGTTCCACAAATCACCGAGAGAACTGAAGACTCCTAACTGAGGAAAAAAAACCTAAATAGCACAATGAATAAATATTCATTAGCTTCCACAGGTATGCTAATGATAGGTTTTTGTTATTTTTCAGAGTAGTGGCAACTTTAGGAAGAAACAAAGGCATTTTTTTTTATTGAGGGAAAAGGTACAGGGAGAGAACTGGAAAGACCACAGCCCTTCTCTAATCTTAAATACATTCAGTTTGAACTTCCTCAAACTCTCCGGTATGAACAGGTTTTACCTGACTGACTCAAATGATAATGGCGTGAATCAGGGGAGACAATATCTAATCTCAGCACTATGTAAATGTCAAACTGTACACAAAGTAGCTACATTACAAAACAGACAGGCACTTGAATTTCAGTGAAACCTGAGTATCATGATTTTACTTAAAGCCTCTCACTTTATCAAATGAACAGCAGCAATAGGACTGAAGTCAGTGTTTGAATAAGGCTGTTGCTATCTTCATGGTCAGCTTTGCACACTGGCAAAGCGCCTCAGCACTGCAGATCAGCCTTTCAGCGCGAGTGCCTGCCGCTCATGCCCCAGCAAATGTATAACAAGTGTATTTTCCAGTGCTGCTTCTGAATGTCAGGATCTATAATGTCAGGTACGACCGTGTCTAAGAGGCAAAGCAAACTGGCAGAAAGTGTGTATGTAGCAACAACAGGCAGAGCTAGCACATGGTATCAGAGCCTTTCTCAAATTGTTTCTCCCTGTTCTAAGGCTTCTGGTTCATCTCCCAAGGGCGGCACAGTGGAGGAGCACGTACCTGGAGGACATAAGTGTTTCTTAAACACCTGCAGGCTTTCAAAGTGGAAATGAGAATTTTTGAAAGCTTTGTAACATTACTGAAAGTAAATAAAACCATGTAGGTTGTGGTTAAATATCGTTCCAGTTTTATTTAATATGCATACATTTAAACAAAACGTAACATTTTAAATGCAAAACTTTGAGTATTTTAATATAAACAGTAAAACTTTAATTACTCCATTCTATCTAACTGATATTTTGCATGCTATCTATACAGTTATTGATACCCATCAACATTACATCATTTTCCCTCAGTTTTGGTGCAGTTTCCAATTGGAGTAGTTGCGTATGTCACAGTAATTACTATGGCCCTAATAACTATACCTCATGGACACAAATCTGTAACTTCTCATATGCTACCATGAGGAACTTCTCGAGATAGTGGTAGCCGGATGTCAACATGGGAGAAAGGGGCCTCACAGATGAAAATATCCAATGTGAAGGTCTCCAAATCTCTATGTACTTCAGTGGACATATGGCTAGGTAAGGGCCCTGCAGTAGCCTCTGTAGAGATAATCATGATCCTTAACCAATAATAATATGCATACTCATGGTGAGGGTTCTAAACACCAAACCTCTTGCTTTTCTGATCTTTCCTGTCTGCATCGCACAGTCCTTTTTCATATATAATTTTGCACTACGGAACCAGAGATTTTTATATTCCCACCATTTTAGGGGCTATTTCAACGAGCACCAGCATGACTGTAATCTACAACATATTTAGACAGGGCAGTTATTTTGTTACTATACGATCTTCTCAGCATGGACTAAAATAAAATTAATTTTAACTGATTCTCAAGAGGATGTGATAAATGTAAATATTTAATTATGATAAATTATGAAAGTGACAAATGGAACTATGAACAAATTAATATGATAGAGAAGAAAAGAAAATGACATTCATAGGGAAAGCTTCTGGATAAAAGATAACTATCAGGGCAAAATAGAAAGTCACACAGAAGTTTTGAAAGCTATGTGTTTGTACAAACAATAGCAACCAGAAAGCAAAAACTAAAAAGTTCCAAAACTGAGACATTTAATAACATATATAAAAAGTTCAAAGCTCAGTAGAAAAAAAAAGACTACATGTTCTAAGACTCACCGTAAACACTGAGTCATTGAGCCAAGAGTCATTGGTACTGAGTTTAGCATCAGGTGACATGATTCTCTTCCTCCAGACCATTTTGTACATTCTCTTCTCCACAGGGACATCTTTGGGTAGTGCTTTATTTACATGTCAGTTTCAGATGACACAGATCCAAGGAGACACCAACACAGCATTTCAGAGGGAGCCACTCTGAGTCACCACTAGCAAAGGAGGACCAGTGATGCAGTGGATGCCAGGTTCCACAGGAAGTGTGTGGGCACAGGTGTGAGGGAAAGAGCGTCAGGGCTGTGAGTAAACAGCTAGGAAGGACAGTGTACACACTAAGATGGCTGAGACAGAGGATGCTGCATGGAACCAAGAGGACAAAAGGAAAGGAGAGCCTACATGCAGTTACAAGACAGAGGAGGAAGAAAAAGAAAAACAAGTGGAGTTCATGAGGTAGATGTTAGTAAAGGCTCAAAGCTGAGGCAGAGGGAGAAACCAAGATTCCAGGGGAGGAGAGAGAGGGACAGGGGAGGTCAACAATGCCGGCTCTGTGGGCTAGAATGCAAGTTGTCTCTGAGTGTCCC
>PVIU01009637.1:0-27095 GCA_004026605.1 Ondatra zibethicus
AATTTCTATAATGGTGATCAAGATATTCATCAATGTGACTATGGGACAAGGCTAGTTCCAGCACCCTCTCCTCTGATGCCCGAATACCTAGCTGGGGACATGCCCGTGGACACCTGGGATCCCCTCCAGGGCCAAGTATCTTGCCAACCCTAAAATGACTCCCTTAATGTAGATATCTTATTCCTTTCTCCAATGTCTACCTTTCCTCCATCTTCATCCTCCCACTCCCCCAAGCTCTCCCCAGTCCTGCTCCCTTCTCTTTCCCCCTCTCCCCTTCCCCTACTCCCCTACCCCCACCTCTATCCCTGCCCCCTGGCTTCCAACTTTTGCCTGATGATCTTGTTTGCTTCCAACTTCCAGGAGGATCTGTATATGCTTTCTTTGGGTTCACCTTGCTATTCGGCTTCTCTGGGCTTGTATTGCTTAAATTTGATTTTATCTTGGAATATCTTGTTTTCTCCATCCATGGTGAAAGAAACTTTACTGGGTATAGTAGTCTGGACTTGCATCCATGGTCTCTTAGTGTCTGTAGCACATCTATCCAAGACCTTCTGGCTTTCATGATTTCTGTAGAGAAGTCAGGTGTAATTTTGATAGGTTTACCTTTTTATGTTACTTGACCTTTTTCCTTTGCAGTTCTTAATATTTTTTCTTTATTATGTATGTTTTCTGTTTTGATTATTATATGGTGAGCTGATTTTTTTTTGATCCAGCCTATTTGGTGTTCTGTATGCTTCTTGAAACTTCATAGGAATATCCTTATTTAGGTTGGGAAAGTTTTCTTCTATAATTTTGTTGAATATATTTTCTGGGTCTTTGAGCTCTAATTCTTCTCCTTCTTCTAACCCTATTATTCTTAGGTTTGGTCATTTCATGGTGTCCCAGATTTTCTGGATGTTTTGTGTTACGAATTTGTTGGATTTGTTGTTTTTTTCGATCAATGAGTTTATTTTCTCTATCGTATCTTCAGCGTCTGAGATTCTTTCTTCTATTTCTTGTATTCTGTTGTTTATACTTGTCTCTGTAGTTCCTGTCTATTTATCCAGATTTTCCATAACCTGCCATCTCTCAGTTTGTGTTTTCTTCATTGCCTCCATTTCAGTTTTCAAGTTTTGAACTGTTTCCATTACCTGTTTGATTGCTTTTTCTTTGTTTTTCTAGGGTATCTTTGAGGGATTTATTCATTTCTTCTTTTTGTTAGTCTTCTGGTCCCTTTCTTTAAAGTAGTTTTTCGCCTCTTCTTTAATGGTCTCTATCACTTTCATAATGTTACCTTTAAAGTCGATTTCTTCTACTTCTTCTGGATTAGGTTGCTTAGGTTTTCCTGTTGTATAATCACTGGATTTTGGTGTTATCATGTTGCTTTTCAGGTTTTTGGAGGAATTCTTGGATTGGTGCCTGCCCATCTCTTCCTTCAGATGTGGTCAGGAGAGTCTCGGTGGCTTGGTCCCTCTGGATGGATCAACTGGTACTCAATATGGGCCACTTGCCGTCTGGCAAGGGCACCGGATTAGGGCCACTAGCTGGCCAAGGACCTCACAGACAAAAGGGCGGCTTTGGTAGAAGAATCCCACTCCTTGGAAAGAAGAAACCCCTGCAGCCTTGCACTCACCACTTTTTCCCCAGAGCTTCAGCCCCGAAGCAGTCTGAGGTCCAAGAACCTAGGACCCCTCAGATGGAATGGGGTGCTTGGGGGCAAGCTGGGGTGGGATAAGCAGAAAAGCCAGTAGATGGGGGAAGCCCAATGAGTGGCCAGAAAGCCTCGGGTTTGGAGGGTGCCTGTAGACCCCTCCCAGGGCTCCTAGGCGGCCAGGCTGGGACCTACTTATCAATCTGGATGTATCTGCTGGCCTCCTTAATATTTTCAATATAAGTTCATCTCTTCTGTTTTGTGTAGATGTCTGACTGATCAAAAGAGGAGGTGACTTGGAATACTTCAGTGTAAACACAGGTGTACAAAAGGAAGACAAAATACACAAAGTGAATGAAATAGGAAGGGGAAAGTATAAGAAATACAATTTAGAGAAGAAATATCTACAAGTTGAAAAACATAATATATATTTAACACAATCATTGATGGAAGGTATTCTTGACATTGGAAGTGCCATTTGTGCTGAAGTCATGATTCACTTAGATGACTCCATCATTACAACTAAGGATATTATTTCACAATTTGTTTGAAGACACTTATAAATAAACATTTAAAAGACTACTCTAATCAAAAGTAGGTGTCTTCATAGTAGTAAACAAAATAATACAATTTGTGATTATATAATTATATTTTATGAATTGATCCATATTGTTTGTGATATTTTTAGCTACTGAATAACATATTTATTTCAAAAGTTGTTAATTAGTACAAAGATTAATTAAAAGAAAAATTAAGCCCCTCAGCAAACTTTGCTAGATGATACTTAAAGTTGTATTAATTATGCTAAGACATTTATAATGATCATAAATGAGGAATTTGAATAATATTCTCAATAGACTGTTAGAGTTTAAGCTATATTTAGAATTATGTAGTTTATGGGTATAAGAATGTTTATATATTTTATTAGTATATATTATTCTTTGACAAAATTACTTCATTTATATCATAAATTGTTTGAAATAAATTCAAATTTGTAACTATTTATTTTAGTCATCTCATTTGATCAATGAAGTTGATTATAATACAATAAATATGATTAATAGTATTGTTACAAACTTCAGACTTACAGCATCTGTAATGAAGCACTGTGATGACCAATTTGGTCTTAATATGTTTCCATGTAAAAATGTATCTGTAAGATAATTTACACATGTAATTAATAAAGGAAATCACTGAAGAATGCTAGTTATTATTTATCAAGAAAAAGTGAATCAGAGTAGCCATGAGTCTAACTTTATCAAAAATTCCCTGACACAAAATATTACATTGTCCATGAACTTCTGTTTTTATTGCTAAAATAACATTAAGTAACCCTCACTTTGTAGAACATAAGAGGATTAAAAATACAACATATTAGCACAATGCCTGATATATATATATATATGTATATACAGTAAGTACACAAAATGTAATATATTAAAACTAGTAGAATCAAATAATTGATTATATAAGTGGAACTAACTGATTTCAAAAACAGTGTGTCTGTGCATCCTTAAAAGATACATTTACAATAATGTCTCATTGTAGTAATTTTTACTTCAGATCAATACAGAAACAATATATCAAAATGCATTTTACATAATGTTGAAAAAGTATTAAACTAAACCTTGCATTACAATTTCATGTAGAGTAAAAGGATTATTCTATTATAGATTTGTGTAACTTCCATTACATTAAGACATGTATGATTCTTTCCTGAAATTCTTTTATTTTGCAGTTTGATAGTCCTGCCCTTCTTTGATTTTGATCATTTATTCCAATGAATGAATTTCCCTCACTCTATGTTTGCCTTTTGAAAGATGTATTATATATGGAATCTAAAAATAAGTGTAGGTAAGGTTAAAATATTTCCATTGATGAGCCCATCTTAGTAATCAATTTCTTTCCAGGTTTTATGAATTTGAAATTTCTATCATTCTCAATTATATGTGACTTTAACGTTGTTTTATGTATGTAGCTTATTTTCCTGTGCTAACAATATTACATTCATTTCCATATATCTCATATATCTGTTTATTTGCTTGTTGAATGTTATTGGGATGGTCCTACAGTTCGAAAATTGACAGTAGTCTTTCAGTAAAGATTATGATATCATTTAATTTTGTGTTAACAAAAATATTGCAGAGCTTCAGTAATTATCTCATATGACACACGTATATATTACCAACGTTTTCAAAGTGTTTTCTAGAATGAGTATACAAGCTTTACTTTAGATCAAAAATGTAAAAGGGTAACTACTACTATTCGTACTAGCTTCCTTTTTCTTAAAATATTTTATTGGAAATAGTAATTTTTTTCTTTCAAGTTGCATTTGGTTATTTCATTACAACAAGGGATATATTTTATAGGTACACCTATAGGTATATCTTTATTGTGGACATTTTTGTTAAATATTTGACCTCTGATGAACAATTTACCATCATGATGTGGGATGTCCTTCTGTATATGTGTTTCTTTTATTTGTTAATGAATGAAGATGTTTTGGCCATTGGCTTAGCAGAGTAAAACCATGTGAGAAATCTGAACAGAGATATAGAGAAAAAGAAGGTGGAATCTGGTCAGACACCAGATAGCTGCCTAGGAAACAAGACATGTAGAAAATGTGTTAATGCCATGGCCATGGCGAAATACATTGGTAAATAGAAATGGATTAACTTAAGGTATAAGAGAAATTTTGCTAGAAATATTCCTGAGCCATTACCAAATATTTTTGTAATTAATATAGTTTGTTTGTGATTATTTGGGTCTGGGAGTTGGAAAGCAAATGTGCAGTCTCTGTTTATAAAAAAAGTGGGCACTGAAGAAAGTCATTATGGAATTTGCCTTCAAAGTGACAAGGCTAGCCATCTGGGCAAGAAAATGCTCTTGCCTGTACTGTTTGATGGTATGCTCTATAAACAGGACATATCGGATCCACAAGAAATGACTGTCAAACTTGTCAAAAGAAGGTAAGATAGTCATTCATGGTTCCTGTTTCATGAAAGAAACTTCCAGACATTCTACAGGACACAGAAGCAAATGACTGAAAAATGGCAAATATAGAAGAAAGAGTCTTTTAAATTTCCTGCTTCATGAAAAACTCTGTCAGATACTATGGGCCTGCCTGTAGGCTGAAGGTGGATGACCCAGTGTTACAAAAGAACTTTCACTGACCATTCAGGCAATAAGATGTTTCTGTCAATTCTAGAGTTTTGGAAGTTGCTTACAATGCACTTCATGTTTATGTAGCTAATATTATATCCTTCTGGGGTCTTTGATGGAGTTGAAGACAGTTATAGTTTTCCTTAGTTTTGAATAAAGATGAATTAAATATGAAAATTTAGACTCACAATGATAAAATAAATGATAGAGTATTTTTTTAACTTGCCAAATGTAAATACCTAAATATTAAATAAACTATAATTTTTGCTTAATAACTGTTTGTATATGCAATTTTACTGTATTAAAATTAAAGCATTCCTTTTTAATTAGACAGAAAAGGGGAGATAATGTGGGATATCATTCTGTATATCTGTTGCACTATTGGTTGATGAATAAAGCTGTTTTGGATAATTGCTTAGCAGAGTAAAGCCAGGCAGAAAATTCAAACAGAGATATATATAGAGAGAGTGAGTAGGCGGATTGAAGGAAACACCATGTAGTTGCTGAAGGAGAAAGATGCCAGAATATTACCAGTATACCACAGTCTTGTGGCAATACACAGATTGATAGAAATGGGTTAATTTAAGATGTAAGAGTTAGTTAGGAATATACCTGAGCCATTGGCCAAATAGGGCTGCAATTAGTATAGATTCTGTGTCATTATTTGGGTCTGAGAAGCCAGGAGATGAAAGTGCAGTCTCTGGCTTCAAATATGTTTAACTTTTAAAATCTTTGTGTAAATTTAAGATGTAATTTTATATCATATATATTTTACAACTATTTACCATATTCTATGGATTGTCTTTCCATTCATTCTGTAGTTCACAGAACAAAGTTTTCTTTGTAATTTGAAGAAATATTCTTATCCCACACTTATATCTCATATTTTGTTGTGTTTTCCTAAGAAAACTGCTTAATTAACTCAAGACCATAAATAGCCTGTAATTTTTTAAACAAAGCTTCATTTTGTATTCAGCTTTGTGTTCTCAACATTTTTAGATTATTATGTATAGTTAACATTTCAACATTTTGGTGTGTGCATTTACTGTTTCCTAAAGATTGTTTAGGCTTCAGTTTTACAAAGAGGTACTATTTCCACACTTTTCATTTTCTCTATTTTCAGAAAAGACTTTGCAAACTAAAAAACAACTATTACACTGATAATGTTATTGGTATGTATAGTTTCTATGTTTCTATGATTAGAGTAAGGCAGCAGACATATTTGAGTAGATTTTTATTATTTTATTAGCAAATAGATTTATTTCTCATTGAACTTTGATATGCCCTTCATGTTATCACAATTTTAATACATTAGAAAATGCTCTGAACTTTTTTGAATCAATGGATATTGTGCAAAGTGGCAAGCAGTAGTTGATGACTGAGATGTATAGGAACTGATACAATGATCTTTTTGGCTTTCTTCCATTTCTGTAGGTATAGTAGAAGCTGGATGCATATTGAATGGACTCACAAAATGAAGATACATAAATGCTTTATTCTGATGCTGAAAGTTGTTTTATTTTTGAGTAATTTGTTAGATAGGTATTCAGCTTCACATAAAATTGAAAAAAAGAAAGAAAAGAAGCAAACATAAATAAATCATCGATTCCAACCCCTCATCAGCTACAGCACTCAAGAGAAAGGGCCCTGTGCTTCACTTGGACACCATAGTAGAGTTGACCTTGTAGACAGGGGCAAGGCTGGTGTTATGAGTAGATTATCTGGCACTGCCTCCCTTGTCTAAGGTTCAGTAGTAGGGGTGTGGGAAAGGTGCTCTCTTCCCTCCCCCATACTGCCTCCAGCTGACAGGGAATGAAAATTTCACCAGTTTACAAGTTACAACACTGGAAAAAGCAGGCACTGCACCTCATCTAGGTAGCCCAGCAGAATTGACCCTGATGGTGTGAGATTGGGATAGCTGGCTAAACCTCACTCATCTTCCATGTGGTGATGAAGTCAAGGGAAAATGCCCAAACCCCATGCCCCTACCATCAGTGGTGAAAGATGGAGCTAATCCTCTCTGTTACCAGCTACAGCACTTGGTAAAATGGATGCTGCCTCTTACCTGGACAGCACAGTAAAGCTGATCCTACTGACAGGGGTACAAGTGAACTACCACAACGATGAAATTGTTGATTTTCTTTTACTCTTAGGATACCTGCCACCGGCTCACAGATAAATACGTGGAACATTCTTATTTATAAATACCCAGCCTTAGGTTGACTTATTTGTAGCCAGCTTTTCTAACCTAAATTTTCTTGTTTCTTTTTAAATATGGTCTGACTCCAGGCTTTTACCTTTCTTTATTCTATATATCTTTCTTTCCTTCTTGCTCCATGGCTGGCTGTGAGGCTATGTTGTTGGCCACTGGTCTTCTCCTCACCTTATACTTTTCTTACTCCTCCCCCTTTTTATTCTCCTTCTCTTGCCTAGATTTTCATCTTATGTATTCCCTCTGTCTTTCAGTCCTGCTTATTTCTATTCTCCTGAGTTATGGACCATTCAGCTCTTTATCAGACAAACTAGGTGTTTTAGGCAGGCACAGTAACACAGTTTTACAGAGTTAAACAAAGCAACATAAAATAATGCAACACATCTTTGCAACATTAAGCAGATGTTGTAAAGCATAAACAAATGTAATATATCTTAAACTCATATTCTGCAATACCCCAAGAATGTGAGCTTGGGAAGACTGGCCTCACTGCTTATTTGCCAAATGGCGGTGCTGGTAATGGAGAGCTGGCTTACACCTACCCCTCTATGCCTAAGGTAGGTGGGACAGCTGGCCCTGAGGTCATAAAAGTAGGAGTGTTTTCCCTGCCCTGCACCAGGTGTAGCTCTCAGGACAGTGGCAACTACACCTTGCCTAGGCACCACAGTAGAGCTGGCCCTTATAGCCTAGTTGTGAGAGAGATAATCCTGAGGATATAAAAACAGGAGAACTAGCCTCACCCCTTACTCATTACTGCAAGTGGTAAACTTGCCAAGGCAATGCAAGGAAGCTCACCCTGCTGCTTAGGACAAGGGAGAGCTGGAAGTCTGACCAACTGCAATTTCCTGAACCTGGAACCAGGGTTATGAGTTTGTCCAGCCCAGCATCCACCCAATTTGTCATTTACTGAATAAAATGAAGGGCTTGTTCCTGTAGACCCATAGCTGCAGGATCTGCATAACACAGGGCTACAATAGGATATCCAAGAGGAGTTTCAGTGATGACCCAGGATTGATAGTGAAGCAGAAACCAGAGGCATTTAACTAGACCAATCACTCTTTGCAATGAACACTTGCAAGTAAATAAATATGGATAAATTGTGAGTCACTGTGTCACACTACAGCTTCCCTAATGAGACTGATTTTTTGTCCCTTTTTTGTCTCTTAAATAGTATTTTATTTTCAGGGGGAGATTGCAAGGGCAGAGGGTCAATACAAAGGGACAGTAAAATGAATGGGATCAAGAAGCATGAGGTGAAAGACACAATAAATAAAAATGTTTAAATAATCATTGATTAGTTTGTTTTAAAATGTTAATAGATTCTTTATTAGTATAATAGGTGGTAATCTTTCTAATTGTGTTTGTTAGTGTTTATTAAACTTGATGAATGCTGTCCTCAATTTTGGAAGACGGAAACTCAACTGAGAAAATACCACAGCATATTCAATTTTGGACATGTTTGTGGAAGAATTTTCTTGATCAGTGATTTATGAGGGAGGCTCCAGTTAGTTTTGGATGGTGACCCTCTTGAGCAGGTAGTCCTGAGTCATATAAGAAAGCAAGCTGAGCAATCCATAAAGAGAAAGTCAGTTAACATTTCTCTGTAGCCTCTGCTTCAATTCCTTCCTCCATATTACTGCTTGAGTTTCTCCTCTGATTTTCTTCAATGATGAACTGTCACCTGGAAGTGTTAAGATGAAGAAAAATTCTTTTTTCCTCAAATTGCTCTTAGTCATGGTATTTTATCATGAATAGCAGTACTAACAGAAAAACCAAAAAGAGTCTGCAACCAGTCTTTCCTAATTTGCACTTTTTGTGGTCTAATTTTTTTGTAAAAATATTTTACAGCTTAAATAAATAATTGAATGTTCTTTCTATTTTTTCAGGAGTAATTTGGAATACCCAACAAGGAAAAAATTCTTTTATTCTTCAAGCATTCTTTCTAAAGCATCTATATTTGAGTCAGAAAGGAAAATGTCTCCCATAAAATGGTATACTATAGATGCAGGTAATTGCTTATGTATCATTTTCATTGGCTGACTTAAAAATATTGGCAAAGGGGGAGACTATTTAAAATTACTGTGGGAGAACCTTCAACTGATATCTTATAGAAGTCTGAAAATTATAAGTAGGCACTCTGAAAGCAAGTTTTCTTTGTCTTTTTGTTGTAAATATTTAGTGAAGAAACAATCTTTTAAATCAAGAGCTATAAGATACCAACATTTAGGCAATAGATAAGACAAAGCAATGCCGGACTGTAGAGAGCCCATTGGCTTAATTACCTTACTAATAGCTCTTAAATCTGTTACCATTTTCCAGATTAATTTTTAACAACAAATTCATGAGAATTTCAAGGGCTAGTTGATTCTTCAATATGCTAAGCAATTAGTGGCTCATCTACCAACTGTTCTAGAGTCTGCATTTTCTTTATTTATAAAAGGCCATTTTTTAACCCATACAGGTTTGTCTGTCAACTATTTTAAACCTAGGGACATTGATACCTCTGAGAGTTAGCCAGTTGTTCCATGATTTTATAAAGCCTGACTGGTCAATGACATGTAAGTCACGTATGACTTAGCCTTCCTCTCTGTCCTTCTGTCCCTATTTATTCAACCCATCTCTTGCTTTGTTTTACGTGATATAGCGTTCCAATTCCTGGGAATTGAACACATGCCTCCTGAAGAGGCCAATTAATATGTCAGGATTCTTGAGTAATAACAGTCACATTTGCACCTGTGTTTCTTCAATTATAATGTTGTTTATTTGTACTCTCACCTTTGCTCTTTTATAATTTATAGAAGTCTGCCAATATATGTTTTCTATTTTATATTGGAATTTTTGATTCATCCCCCATGGTTATTATATCATCCAGAACAGTAATTTTTTTTTACAACAAGCATTGGATTTTCTAATTTTCCTGGGGAAGTATGTCCTCCACTGTGTAAGGGAATGATTGAACCACTTTTTACCTGGGAGCCTGGTGGTAGAAGGTTGTCTTGATTGTCTCTTTTTGATCTACATTCATTCGTCCAATGTCATCCTTTACTGCATCTTCTGCAAAATCTAGAAGTTTGGGGTCTTTTATTTGGATCATTTGAAGAAGAATCATTGTTTCTCAGAATTCCCTGTCTACAATCCCTTCTCAAATGTCTTCATCTACTGCAATTTAAATATTTGGTATTTTGATGTCTGTTTATACCTTTGAAAATCAATTTACCTACAAAAGCCTCAGTGTTATATTCAAAGGACTCAACATTGGGTATGTGTAGGATCCACTCATCTATTGGTGCTGATCTGACCTTTAAGGGACCAAGTAACTTTTTGCACTCTATATTAGAATTTTCAAAAGCCAGAGATTCAATGAGTACTCAACTTGCTTCTGGATCTGCTACTCATAGTTGGACAGCTTTGGTTAATCTTTGCAAAAAGTCACTAAATGGATATCTTGGACCATGTATAACCTTAGTATATGGTTCAATTCTTTTTATTAGTTCTTGAATCTTGTCCCAAGCATTCAAGTCTGCTGTACAGAAGGGGGACAAAATGTATTCATTGTATATAGCTTGACTATCTAGATCAACATAAGGGCTCTCACCAAGAATTTGACCTTGGGAGGCCTCAAAACTCTGAGTCTACCTTGATGTTTAAGGGCCTTAGATTCCTCTCTTCAATAATTCTTCCATTGTAGCTGTGGACCATCTTCTCATAAAACTGAGACAAATTGAAGCTGATCAGGTGTAGTAACCTTATTTCTTGAAGCCCATTGTTGGGCCAAAATTATCTCAGGGCCTGTAACTTGAGGCCTGTAGGATGGAGAAAAGCCTGGCTTCAGTTTGAAGCATAGTCTCAAAGCTATCAAGTGAGGATGAGACAGCAAAATCCAGGTAGACACTCTTCCAGCCAGAGGGAGGGCTTGGCTGTCTCTCATTGGCTGGAGGTACCCCCACATCACATAATATCACTATATAAGCTGACACTCACAATAATAAACTGGATTCCTGGTTTGACATGACTCCCTATCATGTCTGAATGTTCTGCATTGTGGAGATGTAGATCTGTTTGTCTTGCATCATGGAACTCCATGTTGTAGAATGAAGCACTTACCTTTTCCTGAGAAATAAGGCTAAGGAGGCCTGGTAATTGGTGCCCAATGTGGGGCTCAGCTGCTCCCAGGCATAAGCAGTCTGTCAATGTGAGTGAGACACCATGATGGACAATGAAACTTCACACAAAAATGACCCAGTGCTTAAGGTGCTTAGATTTATGCTACTCTCCCGAGGAGGTCTGTAATTGTCAGACCACAGAGTGATCCAGGCATGGGAGGATATAATTTCCGTGGCCCCCTGGGTATCCACTGGGAATCTTTTCTCATGGGACACGTGGAACCGTGTTGAGACTCTAGCCAGAGAAAGGGAAAAACTCTTTGATATACCCCCACCATTGGGTTTCTGTCCAACTATTATAGCCTTTAAGGTGTGTTTTCAACCCACTACTCTGTTTCCCAAACAGCAGGTAAGGAAAAGATCCGAGACCTGGAGAGGTCTAAAGCATCTGAAAATAACCAATTGGCTAGAAGTGTGGGGGAGAAGGAGGGAGGAGCGGCCATTTCCTTATGCCTCCAGCTGCCCTGGAAAGGATAAAATGGGAGAGGGAAATGGGACAAATGAGGGGGCTCCATCCTTGCCAGGAGGAAATGAAATGCCTCTGGGAGGAACTGCAAAGTTGGGACACTCACACAGAGGAACTTGAGGCAGAGCCTCCTGGGGATCCTAACCCTACATATGCTGAGGCTTATAGAGCTAACGTTTACTGACCCAAGCCTTCCTGGTTAATGTTGCCCTTGGCCCATAATCGCACCCTAGCCTGGAATCCTTGTGAAGCTAAGGAACTGAAAGAATTGAGGAAGGCAGTGACTGAGGATGGCCCCAACTCTCCTTGAGCCATGACCCTTCTTTAGGAGGCAGGCTAACATTCTTGTGCCCCCAAGGACTAGTATGATCTGTTTAAGGCTACCCTGGGGAAATTGCAATATGTTAAATTGATGGCCTTCTTTAAGTAGGGCTATCACACTAGGGCAGAGTTCAATAGAGCAGGAGACCCCCAATTTCCCATCACTTATTTGATGCTAACTGGTATAGGAAAAGGCTTTTCCACTGGGGTTCAACAAGCTGTGATTGTGGCTTCATATCTGAACCAAGTTAGACAAGCAGGCCCGGAGGCCTGCTAGAGGAGGGACCAACTGAATCACCTATAGTTGGCAAGATACAAAAACCTGATGAGCCTATTCTGGACTTTATTGTCTGTGTGAAGATCAGCCTTGAGAGGAAGTTGCCCCCCCCCCCCAGTGGGCTTAGAGACTAAATTACTAAACTCCAAGTCTGGAAAGTTATGAACCAAGATACTAGGAAGCTTGTGCTGGCCTTAGAGAAAGGCCCATGATTCAATGGATAGTAGCATCACAGAATGTCAAGACCCAGTCACATACCAACCAGACTCTTGTGGTGGCTTTTCAGGTCCAGACCCACACTGTAGCCTCATCTATTACTCAAGCCCTGATGGCTGGAAAGCGAAAGCAAACACCTAGAAAACGTTTCTTATGTAGTCAACTGGGAAATTTTAAGAGGGATTGCCCACAAAAGGGCAATAAGACCAAGGTGCAGAAGGGACCCCTTCTGTATCCCTGCCCTCACTGACACAAAGGTTATAATTAGGGCTCCAAATACTGCTCCAAATTTTAAATAACTAGGAAACCCATCACAAATCAACCTTTAAACTTGATGGGGGGTGTCTTCCAGCCTCCTTAACCAAAGGAAGGAAAGATGCAGCTTCAGTTAACTGGAGCATTCCAATGGTAGAGAGGTTCCAACCCAATATGACTATGATCTTTTGGAGACAAAGATTCCAATGCCTCAAAGATAGAGGAGCTAACAGGATGGTCCTCAGAAAGAAAGAGGTCACAAACAAGTGGAATTTCATAGCCATGGTGCTTATCACAGGGGTTAGGAGAAGGTTTATGTCCCAAGAAATCCTAGTCCCATAACTTGGGTGGGGATGGATGTAGACAAAGGAGTTCAGACCTCTGATTCTCCTGGGCATGTCTGCAAACCTCCTGGAACAAGATGTGTTAGGACAAAGGGATGCTGTTGTTACCACTAACTACCTAGCCTTTTATAACAATAAAACAGAGCAAGGTGCCATCAGAAAGACACCCCTAAAACCTTGATTTACCCCAAAAGGAGGCCACTGCCCCCAAGGTCCCCCCATTAGTTAGGCACCTGGTAAGCTGGTATGAGTAGACAGTGACCATTACCTAAACTTAAACTTAAGATGCTCAAGGAAATCACCAGAAATCTGCTTAAAGAAGGATGGATAAGGCCCTCGTTGAACCCCTGGAACAGCCCTATGCTTGTGATACATAAGCCTAATGGGACCTGGAGAATGTTAGAGGACCTAAGAGCAAACAGTGTTCATATGGAGCTAGTAGGGCCCCCTTTAAGGGGATTACCTTGGGTCCCAGCAATCCTCTCCCAGTTTCACCTCACTATAATTGGTCTAAAGGAATACTTCTTCTCAACTCCTCTTCATAAGGAGGATTGTGAAAAGTTTGCCTTTCCCATTCCTACAGTTAACTCCTCTCGACCTGACAAGATATACAAAAAGGCTCTTCTCCCAAAGGTGATGGCTAATAGTCCAGTCTTTTGTCAACAATATTTGTATACTATCCTCTTTCCTTATTTTGACAAAGATAATACCCTCCTATATGTTCTTATGGATGATCTAATCATTGGGCAATTGGATGTATCAGGGCTATCTCTCTGGGTAACAACTATTGTTGATATCCTCCAACAACATGGTTTTAAAATAGCCCCAAACAAAGTACAGAAGGTACCCCATCTTATATTTTGGGATCCCATTTAACACTCACTCAAGCCAAAGTGAATGAACACCAATTAATCCTTCCTGAGCCTCTCACTTTATGGGGCTTACAGAAGATACTGCGTGAAATTAAGTGGTTAAGGCCCTGGTTGCCTGTAGAGACAGGGAGATTAGATGTGTTATATGATCTCCTAAAAGGGGTGCAGCCTTATGAGATCATTTTCTAGCCCCCTGATGTCCATCAGCCACTCACTGAATACATCAATGAGCTCCATCAGGCTTCTTTGGTGATATAAAATCCTAACATTCCAATCCAAGACTGGATATTACTAGGGAATATGACCTTGCTGGCTGCCATTGTTCAGCAGTCACAACCACTAGAATGGGTACCCACAACCCTAGGGGGCACTCCTAGAGTGTACTCTCTAGTCGATTAAATAGCTGATATGATCATAAGAATCATGGACACATCCCTCTGACATTATAGGAAAGATGCCCCTAAATTAATAATTCCATTCAAATTTAGGATTTAGAATGGGAGACCAGACATTGTTCTCAATTGAACCTGCTCTGGAGGGATTTCTAGGGACCTTGAACACCAACGACAATATCAAGAACTTCACTGCAGAGTCCCCTTAGTCTTTTCTTCTAGGCCCATGCCCCAAACATTCACTGTTTGCACAGATGGCAGGAAGAATGGAGCTGCCTTTGTAGTTTTCCCTGAAGGAGAGACCAAGAAAAACCAAAATTCTCCCTTGTGGGTGGTCCGCTCAATATAAGGAAATGATGGCCATATATATCATCCTACAAGAGATTCCAGAACCCTGCAACATCTATTCTGACAGCTCTTATGTAGTAAACCTACTGCCACACTTACCCTATGCCTATATCAGATTAAATGCTAATCCTATTTCTGCCTTGATGATTCAACTCAGATAGCTCTTAGAAGGTAGCAAAAACCCATATATATTCAACATCTCAAAGAACACCAAAATCTCCCTGACCTCATTTCCCAAGAGAATGCTGCTGTGGATCCTATAGCTTTAGGGGCTTGTCTCATAGTGGTCTCAAATCTGCCCATACAAAATGCTACCCAAATGCATGACTTAACTTACATCAACTGGAGAAGACTCAAATACCTATACCCACAGATCCCCACAACAGAATTAAAGATAATTATTCATACATGTAAGACTTGCCAACAATTTCTCTGCACCTCCCCTTTACAAGTGAACCTAAGAGGGTTAGGACTCAACATCATCTGGCAAACAGACGTAACATATTGCCCTCCATTTGACAAAATAAAATATATGTTTGTGACCATAGACACATACTCTAAGGCATGCTGGGCTATTGCCCACTCAGGGGAAAAGGCAACCCTTGCTAGAAGCCACTTCTTACAATGTTTTGCTATGTTGGTAATACCACAACATGTCAAGACCGACAATGGTCTCATTTTATAAGTAAAACATGAAAAGAATTCTTCTAGATATGGAATATATCCCATACCACTGCGATTGTCAAAACACATCACCAATATCTCAAATGGGTCCTTAAAAACAAAGTGGGGGAGAAGAATTCCCCCATGTACAATTGCAAAAGGCATTATTAACCATCAATATTTTAAATTTTCAAAAATCAGATGAACAAAATAGAATATTGGAGAGCCCTACCAATGAGGCCTAAATGTTGGGTGGAAGGATCCTCTCACTAATCAATGGAGAGGCCCATATCCCTTTTTTACACAGGGCCAAGGATATGGATGTGTCTTCGCAAACAGAGGGGAAACACCTATATTGCTACTGGCTGGTAACTTAAAATTTCTCTCCTTCCCTCAGGATAATAAGGAAGACCAAGATGACCAATAAAGAAAGAAAGAGATTATGGTAGACAATCCTTAAATTCAAACACAAGAAAAGAAAAATCACCACTGTCCAAGGGATACTGACACTTGAGAAAAATGTTGCTTGTTTATCTATTTAAGATGGCCCTCCTGGAAGTAATTATGTTAAGTCTTCTCACAGGGATTGAGGTGCAGGTAGCAAGTCCCCACCAACCAGAGAAGGTGATATGGATCTTGTTGAGCACTAGCACTGGAGGGATCCTAAACCAAACTTCTCAGATGACTATACCCTAGACATGGTGGTCAGATCTGATGTTTGAGCTCTGTGAATTAGCACATGGGAGCTGGGACATGGGAGACTAGATTCCAGGAATTGAAGGGAGACCTTATTGCAGAGGCTCTTGGGGGTACACCCTACCCCAGGCATCTTACCCTAATGAATCTGGGTGTTCTTATGTCCTTAGGGGACATTCCCTCCTGCAGACAACATTTTATGTGTGCCCAGGAAGCAACCGGATTGCTTCTGCTATTAGAAACTGTAGGGAGGTGGGCTCCTAATTACTATACTTTTTCCTATGGATGTGAGCAGACTGGATGGGACACTGGATAAAATAACATGGAGATATAATGATCTCCAGGGTCTCCCAGGTACCCCTATCCTGGGACCCCCATATGGAAGATTCACTTGATTTAGATGTAACCCTCTGATATTAAGGTTTAAACATTAAGGTAAGAAAGGGACCTATGATGGTTATCTGGGAAGACGTGGGTATTAAGGCTACACAAAAAGGGTAATGATCATGGCCTTTTACTCATGCTGTGAATGGAGATACTTCCTGAGGACCTACCTCAGATGCAGAGGCCTACTTCAAAGCTAATGCCCATAGGGGACACACCTGCACATACCTCAACTTTAACATACCCCAAATCCCCAGTCATATTCCTCTAAGGTTTCCTTCACCAAGGTGCCTAGAGATGTAGGGGGATTAGAAGCCTCACCTTATTTGATGAAGACCTGTTGTAAGAGGGCTGCTTGTTCATTTACTGGCTTCTCAGCCCCAAAATAATCACACAGAAACTATATTATTTAAATCACTTATTGGCCCATTAACTCTAGCTTCTTATTGGCTAACTCTTACATTAATTTCACCCATTTCTATTAATCTGTATATTGCCACATGGCAGTGGATTACCGGCAAAAATTTGGCATATCTGATACTGGCAGCTCCACGGCATCTCTCTGAATCTGCCTACTTCCTCCCAGCATTCCTTTCCATCTTCCTTGCCTACCTAAGTTCTGCTCTATCAACAGGCCAAGGCAGTTTCTTTATTCATTAACCAAGAAAAGCAACACGCAGACCTTTTACACCATGTCCCCTTTTCTGTTTAAACAAAAAGGAAGGCTTTAACATAGTAAAATTACATATAACAAACTAGGTATCTAACAAGAATTACAGTTAAAATATTTATGTCTACTTTATCTTTTATGATAACTAAGGAAAACTATAACTATAAATTCTTCAAATTCATCAAAGACTTCAGAAGGATATAATTTTACCTAAGTAAACAGGATGTACATTGTAAGCAACTTCCAAAACTCTAGAATTTACAGAAACACCTCACTGCCTGGAGAGTCGCCCAAAGTTCTTTTGTATCGTTGGGGCAACCATCTTCAGCCTATAGGCCCATAATATCCAGCAGCAAATTTCCATGAAGCAGGATATTTCAAAGACAGGTCTGCCTATATTGACAGTTTACCAGTCACTTTCTTCTGTATTCTGCAGAATGTCTCACAGACTCTTTCATGAAGCAGGAACACCAAAGGATCCTCTTACCTTTAGGCAATTTCAGCAATCATTTTTCCATAGATTCTGCATTTCCAGTTCATCTAACAAACTCCATAAGGATCCTCTTCAATGCCTATCTTCCTCTAGAAGTAGATTTTACTGCCAGGAACAGATGTGTCTCATTGTCATGAAAAGTCCTTTTATTAAAACATTTTAAATGCAATATTCTGAAGGTCTCTGAAAGATTTGAAGAATACCTATCTAGCTGAAACATACCTCTATAAATCTAGAAAATCTAACATGACTACAAGCTTGAGTATTTTGGATGAGTATCTATAAATCAATTACACAATCACAACACCTTAATCAAGAGCAGAAATTTACATATAACAGGATTGAACTCAAATTTGTATCAATAAACCAAGATCCATATCAATGCAAATCTCTATAGCATATCCCCCTTTAAATGTAAACAAACATTTATAAAAAATATTTGGGAATATGGGCATAGTTATTTCTCTCCAAACTGCTTCCTGCTGTTTATTGGGCAAAATAATTTTTGAGGACATTTTTGGGGGTGTTCATGGGAACTTTTCATGGGGCCTTGGTCCATCAAATCATATTAATCTGGAATGAATCCAGAGATTCTCATTCTCTGTGGAGACAAAAGAATAACCTCTTTTCTCAGGACTTTTATGGGGTTAAAGATTAGATAGTCATAGTTACCTTCCTCTTATGATTTAGTCAAGCTTATTCTGATGCAAAGCTTAAACTCTTTGGAATAGAATGTTTATTAAAACAATTATCATGTGTTCCTTGCTTAATATTGTTTATGTTGGCTATATTTCTATATTTGATATCTGTTCCCATTGTATATAGTATTGTATTGGGTTTGGATCACTCTTGTTTAGACAAAAGGGGAAGGTGATGGGGAAGTTTGGTTAACCAATTATCTTAAAGAGGTGGGACCAAGTTAGGGTGTAGCTTGCTGGGACCCTGAGAAAAAAGGGTGCATGGCCCAGTTGCACTCTCTGTGTGGTTCCCTCATGGCATAGCTGAGCTTGAACTTCTCATTTCTGTTTTCATGAGTTTTTCCCTTTTAATAAATAAATATATCCTTTAAAAAAAAGAATAACCTCTTTCCAAAGCACCATATCCTTACACCTGAATTCTGAAGTCAAGTTTCCTTTATAATATACATGCTGGTCTAGTTCAGCAGCCCATACAATGAAATGTCTTTCTGTACATAGCTCCTTCACAGTCAAAAAATTCAAAGAAAACACAATAATATACATAATTCAGACTCTCTTTGTAAATTCCATCTTTACTTGGCTCATTTTTCTTCACTCCTTTTAATTTTTTTTAAGTGTTCCATGTTTTATTGGCTCACACCTCCATCTGGACACAAAGGTTATTCTAGTTTTGGGGTTTTTTTTTTGTCTTTTTTTTTAAATTTTTTTTAATGTTTCTCTGCTCCCCTCCCTGCCACTCCCCTCCCTCCCTCAACTCTCCCCCAAGGTCCCCATGCTCCCAAATTATTCAGGAGATCTTGTCTTTTTGTACTTTCTACTTCCCACGTAGATTATATCTATGAAGGTCTCTCTTAGTGTCCGTATTGTTGTCTAAATTCTCTGGGATTTTGGTTTGTAAGATGGTTTTCTTTGCCTTTTGTTTAAAAACCACCTATGAGTGAGTACATGTGATAATTGTCTTTCTGTGTCTGGTTTACCTCACTCAAAATAATGCTTTCTAGTTCCATCCATTTTCTTGCAAAATTTAGGCTGTCGTTATTTTTTTCTGCTATGTAGGCAGAATTAATATAGTAAAAATGGCAATCCTACCGAAAGCAATCTACAGATTCAACGCAATGCCCATCAAAATCCCAACAAAATTCTTCAAAGTCCTCGAAAGAACAATACTCAACTTCATTTGGAAAAGCAAAAAACCCAGGATAGCCAAAACAATCCTGGGCAACAAAAGAACATCAGGAGGCATCACAATCCCTGACGTCAAACTATACTACAGAGCTACAGTACTGAAAACAGCCTGGTACTGGCATAAGAACAGACAGGAGGACCAGTGGAACCGAATAGAAGACCTGCATATCAATCCACACATCTTCGAACATCTGATATTTGATAAAGAAGCAAAAAATATCAAATGGAAAAAAGAAAGCATATTCAACAAGTGGTGCTGGCATAACTGGATATCAACATGTAGACAAATGAAAGTAGACCCCTTTCTATCACCATGTACAAAACTCAAGTCCAAATGGATCAAAGACCTCAACATAAAGCCAGCCACACTGAACCTTATAGAAGAGAAAGTGGGAAGTACGCTTGAATGCATTGGCACAGGGAAGCACTTCCTAAATAGAACCCCAGCAGCACAGATACTGAAAGAAACAATTAATAAATGGGACCTCCTGAAACTGAAAAGCTTCTGTAAAGCAAAGGACACGGTCAACAAGATAAAACACCAGCCTACAGAATGGGAAAAGATCTTCACTAATCCTACATCAGACAGAGGTCTGATCTCCAAAATATACAAGGAACTCAAGAAATTGGACACCAAAAGAACACATAATCCGCTAAAAAAAAAATGGAGCACAGACCTAAACAGAGAACTCTCAACAGAGGAATCTAAAATGGCTGAAAGACACTTAAGGAAATGTTCAATTTCCTTAGTCATCAGAGAAATTCAAATCAAAACAACTCTGAGATTCCATCTTACACCTGTAAGAATGGCCAAGATCAAAAACACTGATGACAACTTATGCTGGAGAGGCTGTGGAGAAAAGCGAACACTTCTGCATTGCTGGTGGGAATGAATGCAAGCTGGTACAACCCCTATGGATGTCAGTGTGGCAATGTCTCAGAAAATTAGTTAACAACCTTCCTCAAGGCCAAGTAATACCACTTTTGGGTATATACCCAAAAGATGCTCAATCGTGCCACAAGGACATGTGCTCATATGTTCATAGCAGCTTTATTTGTCATAGCCAGAAACTGGAAACAACCTAAATGCCCCTCAATCGAAAAATGGATAAAAAAAAATGTGGTACATTTACACAATGGAGTCCTACATAGCAGAAAAAAATAACGACACTCCTTTTAATTTATGACTGTCTGTACTCTGTATTTTTAAAACATTTTAAAAAATGATTTATTCTTTTCCAAATCTCTATAATCTTTTTCTTCTCTCTCCCAAGCCTACATACATTTATCCAACACTGTGACCCATTTATAGGTCTTTTTTTTAAATCTGTATTTATCTTTATTGCTTATCTGTAATTATTTACTGTCCAAGAGAGCTTTTTGGAATGCTAACTGATTCTTAAAAACTTAAGCTGTGCAATTACTAGCGGAAATATGGCACTGTTTATTTAGACTGTCTACCCAGTCTAAAACCGGTGATACGCCATTACTATGAGATATACAGTACTGCTTGCTCACTCTACATAATCCAGCATAGCCAAGCTGCTTGTGCCTCTGAGCCACGCAGAGCACACCTGTTCCAAACAGAAAGCTTTTCCTCATTGCCATCAAGCAATTTCCAGCATGCTGCTCACAAACCGCATCCAAATACTTGGTCCCCAGAAAGAGTCAGAGGTCACGCAGCAGCATCTCCCTGAAAGCCTGCATTTCAAAATGGCTTGGCAATTTTTCTTCTGCTGATGCTGATTCAGGTAAACCTCTCTTAAAGGAGCTATGGCACACTGCCAGGAAACAGCAAGAATCTGTGTTGAACTCTGTAGTTTTTTTTTTTTTTTTTGTCTAGAACTCCTTTTCAAGCCCTCTCATGTTTTATGTGGATTTTTAATTGGCCATGTGGGCTCCAATCTGTTGGGGGAGGAGGCTGCTTGTTCAGCCAGGCTACCAATGGTGGAAGTCACAAAATAATTCCACACCAGTACAAAATTATGAATAATATAATGGTTATTTATTTAAGGGGAAAACTTACAGATCAGTGTCCTAGATAACAGTCCTCTGTGCAAGCAGGAACAGAGTCTAGCATTGGGTCCTCATTGGTCAGCAGCCACAGGAGCACAGGGATAACAATATAACAGAAGACACCTGGGAAAGCCTGTATCCAGTCTGAGTTTTTGCTTAGTGAGCAATGGCAGGGCATAGGCACCACGGTAAGCACAAGGACTTGAAGCTGCTGTGAGGTGTGTAATGAGATAATATAAAGAACTGCGACTGATCCATAGCAAAAAAAAAAAAAAAAAAAACAAACAAACATTCAAAAAAATGCCACACGAGAATTCTATATGAACTGCTGGTTCTGAGCACACTCTGTGGCCAAGGCGAGCTGAGTCAGGCATGCTCTAAGCCCAGCGGTGTGCATCAGTGCTGGGGTTTCTAAAACCAAATGGTGGTTGCCAGATGATGATGGAAGTCACAAAATAATCCGCAGCAATTCAGAATCATGAATAATAAAAAGATTATTTATTTAAGGGAAAAACTTACAGATCACTGTCCTAGATAACAGTCTTCTTCGCAAACAGGAACAGAATCTAGCAGCCAGAAGCTGGATCCAGAAGCAAGAGAGTAGGCACATGCTTTTTAACTGCTTTTAGACTATCAGAGACCATGCCCAAGTGAGCTGGTATCTTAAAGGCTATTGGCTGAAGAAATGGAATGTGCTCCCCCAGCAGAGACCAATAAGATGGCCTTTATGGCTTTAAACTTTACCCATCCTGAAGCCACTGAGGCCTGTTGTCTTTGCTTACAGCCACTACCCCCCTACTTTGAAGCATTTGGGGTAAATGACTCTTACAAAATACTAGATGAAGATGATATTTGTAGATGAGAAATCCCTGATGTGGGGGAGATATCAGGACTAACTATCCACCTTTAGCAGATGATGAAGGTAACTTGTGTCTCATATGCCAGACACCCTTGTCTTAACCTCATTTGTGATATGGCTAATGGGTCTATAGCTTCATGGAGGATGCCCAAAGAACACTTATTTTGGGATCTGCCAAGAGACGGGGGTTACTCCCTGCCTGTCTGACACACTGATCATTCAGCATAATGATATTTTCATGCTTGCATTTTTTCTCATGTGCTTTACCACATGCAAGAAAAATTCTTGACCTGAAGTCATAAGAGAGAGCCCCTAATAGCCTTAGTTGTCACCACATTGATGGTGGTATGCATGAACAAGCCTGCCCTGGGTACCTCATACCTGGTGATTTTACAAAAAGAAATGGAAATAATTTGCTCACAATTGATGGCAAACTTAGAAAAGATAGAGACTGCATTACATTATTTACAAAAGTCTTTGGATTTCTTAGCATGGGTAACCTTACAAAATAGGAGAGGTTTGGACTTGATGTTTATGGAATAGGGAGGAAGTTGTAGGGCACTTGGGGAAGAATGTTGTTTCTCTGCAGACCATTCTGGGGTAGTTACAAGAACCCTAGATGAGTTAAGAAAAAATATTGACTCGTTTTAAAGGATTCCCTATGATAACTGGTTTAATTGTTCTCCATGGCATACCACACTCATGTCTTCCCTAATTGGACCAATGGTTATTTGTTTATTGATCTTTTTTTTGGCCCATGCATTCTCCAAAGGCTGTAACAAGCATTTCAAAAACATATACAACAGGTACAACTCATGGCCCTTAGAGTATATTATGATAGGCTCGATACATCCTACCCCATGGATGAACTCTCAATTTGAGGGTATCCAGGCTGAAACTGTGGATGGGGTGACCCTGACACATACTCTCTCTCTGGTTGGCTATTCTGGCTTGGTGACTGGTATAGGGAGTGGGATATAAAACAAAGAAACAAAAAAATGGGGAGGGGTTGGGCCAAAATTATCTCAGGGCCTGTTACTTGAGGACTGTAGGAAAGAGAAAAGCCTGGCTCAAGTTTGAAGGATAGTCTCAAAGCTACTGAGTGAGGATGAGACAGTAAAATCTAGGTAGACACTCCTCCATCCAAAGGGGGGGGTGCTTGGCTGTCTCTCATTGGTTGGAGGCACCCCACATCACACGATATCACTTAACCTTTATAAGCTGACACTCACAGTAATAAACTGAGTTCTTGCTTTGAATTGACTCCCTATTGCATCTGATTGTCCTGTGACATGGGGCTGCACATCAGATTGTCTTGTGCCATGGGGCTGCAGAGTGGGTAGATAGCACACTCACCTTTCCCTGGGAAATAAGGCTAAGGAGGCCTGATACCCATGTCTTTACCAACTGCCGCACATATGGTGAATGCATGCCTTAAGATACTACTGTTTGCTTAATGACTTACATTCTCTATATCCTTTTGGATATTTACTATTTGCTGAGTTTTCAGAAATAGCCGCAGGATAAGTAGCTAAAACTCTTGATAAGTCATCTATGTCTCTGAGATGTACTGCCAATGTTAAGTCTTTATTATTGTGTTCTATCTGTACATCATCTCTTTGTTTCTCAGTACAAACAAGATTTCCAATGCTATCAAATCTATGTATCACTGTCTTTTGTTGACTATGAATTTCTTTACCTTTGAATATATCTAATCATTTTATTAAATCAATTATTTTTTTTTGGTTCTCATCATGTACAAATGATTACAAGACTTTAAGTTTTTCCATTAATGATCTTTTCACCCTTACAGTTTATTTGGTTGTCATATGGATTGCCTTCCAGAAGGGATGTTCTATCTGCTTGCTTGTCATAATGTTTTAAGATTTTGATTGTAAATTTCAACAGTATTAATCCCTTCAAATAATCTCTCAGTACCATTCTGTAAGGTTTCATAACCCATTGTTATGGAGTGAATTTTGCTTGTCAAATTATGGCTTTTATTTTCTATAGTATGAATACTTTCAGTCTAATTCTCATTGTTAGTCTGTAAAGTCTGTATCATTTCCAAAAGTTTCTAATTCTTGACTCTGTTTTCAAACCATTTCTTTAAGAATATAATATGAATTCTCAAAGAAATGTCAGTTATGGTTAAGAATGTATACATCCCAGGTAAATTATATACCTCTTTTAGAATTCCCTCCATATTAAAAATTAAAAAGTAATTAAATTCCTGTATGGTGATACCATCTGCCATTATCAGCTGACTTACCTCCCTTAAAATCCTGGTTTAGAAGAGATTATTAAGGTGTATTAACAATGTGGGCCAGTCTTTGTCACAGTTATACCATTAAAACAGTCCATAGGTACTGGAGCCCTGGTCTTATTTATTCCTATGTCATTGTCCTGTGGATTTTCTAAACAGAATTCAAAATCAAACTGAATGGATTTTCGTTAAAGAGAAATTTGTCAGGGCAGTAGGGCAGTGGGTCCATGCAGGCTGCAGGAACCAAGGGAAGGGACTGTAGCCATCTGGGAGTCATGTGTGGGGTTCACAGCAAGCTATGGGGACTACTGGAGCCACAGGAAATTCCGGTGGGCTGAGGAAAGATGTGTGGGTGCTGGGTAGAGTGGCGGCAAGCTGCATTTGGCTCAGGAAGCCATTGATGGTGGGGTGGGGGGGCAGAAGAGGAAGAAGAATATGGGTGTTGGGAGCACTAGTTTTTCTCCTGAATCCAGGTGGCTAGATTTGGGACAGGCCTTGGCCTGTGCTATTGGGTAAAATGTTTCAGAAAAATTGCATTTTCATGAATTTGTACCCCAAACATTATGTACAAAATGTAGCACAATTAATAAAAACTCAGGGACAGAAATTGACCTCCATCCTGAAGGTCAGAAAAGCAAAACAACCAACCACTGGTTTCTACCTCTAGTTCCTTCTGAAGTGGCAATCCTGTCTCTAGGAATCAAAGAGTGAGACTGTGTGTGAGAACTGTATCCTCCTGTCTTATATTCCTCTTTAGTGGTAGGATTAAGGGCATGCCCAGCTGGGAGAAAATGATCTTGTACCCTATAAAGATTTGCCAGGTGTATTGGTTTAAGAAAACACTGATTGGTCAGTAGCTAGGCAGGAAGTATAGGCCAGGCAACCAGTACAGGAAAATTCTGGGAAGAGGAAATGCTCAGTCTGCAATCATCACCCAGACACAGAGGAAGCAAAATGAGACTGCCTTGCTGATAAATGGTACCAAGCCATGTGGCTAAGACAGACAAGAATTATGGGTTAATGTAAAATACAAGATTTAATAAGAAGCCTAAGCTAATAGGCCAACAAATTTATGAAATGTAGACCTCTGTGTGTTTCTTTGGGACTGAACATCTGTGGCATTGGGTGGTACAGGAACCTCTGTCAACAGTACTCCAATACTACCCAGTTTCTATGGCAAACTAGTGAGACTACTGGGACTAAAGATGTATGTCACCGTTGCCTTGTCTGTAAGGCTGATCAGTGAATGTGTTTTGCTTTCTAAACTTCATGCAAGCTTGATTTGTTAAAATACAAATGAAATAACACTACAAAATACTGTGACAGACCTTGCCAGTTGCTTTTAGGAAAATTGTTATGGCATTTGAAATGCAGCCTAGAAAAGCCATTGAGTGCTCAGTGTCCAGTGGTCTGTTCTGTGGGAGGGAGTTTGAAAGATAAGCATGTTGAGTCAAATGTAGATGATGGAGGCCTTTCTCTTGAGTTTCAAAGGTAAGTAAATGATCTATAAGTTTCATATATGCTATAATTTGAGTTAAGCATCTATGGTTCTGGTCAGCTGGGGAGGAAGAGACATCTGTGATTAACAAGAGACTAGCACCATTAAATTGAAAGATTTGCTTTTCTGGGATAATTAATAATGGTCTATTGGGGATGAAGATCCAGCTTTGATTAAGAAGAAACAAAAATCTTCTGGTAAGGGTTTGAAGGGCTCTAGGAGGTCAGAGCATGACCAACATGACCTGACAGTTTTTCTGTTACCTTTCTTCCCCATGCCTTGGTAAACCATTCAAATACATTGCTAAAGATAGCACCAAGTTCTACTCCCTTCTCTGTCTACTTCCTCCTACTGAGACTGACCACTAATGTCCAGCTATCAACTCCCAATTTGCTAACTTTTATTAATATGCCCAATCAAAATTAACCAACTCATCCTAACATGAGATTTCCCTTTTTACCTTTATGAACTGACATTGACTATGGGCCATGTCTGTCTCCTCTCTATTCACAGAAAGTACTTGGTGGCCTCTTGGAATTTAATTCATACCTCTTTTCCTTTCCCCTTTCTCTTCTTCTTTTTTCCTCTCTCTAATGTCTTTTTCTCTTATACCTTGCCCATCAAAAACTTTCTCACACCACCCATCAAAACCCAAATAAAGACACAGAGACATTAGTAATGAATGCTTAGCCTTATTTCCCACTAGAACTTATTAACTTAATTTAACCTGTTTCTCTTAATTTATATTTTACCTCAGGTATTTTACCATTCTATCTTTCAGGAAACGCTGCTTTTCTGCTTCTTCCATGTATGTCTGCCTGGATGACCAATCCTGGGCATCTGCCTCTGGCTGACTCTCGACCAGCGGAATGAACAGCCAGACTCAGGATTCTTCCCGGATCATGCTTTATTGGAAAGCACTCAGTTGAGGGAAAAATGGGAGGCAAGAGAGCCTCTAGGTTAAAGGGAGAGCGGAGGCGAGAGAGGGAGAGGTCTAAATGGCGGCTGC